>VIYQ01000356.1:0-85613 GCA_009928355.1 Chlorella sp. CH2018
CCCACCCGCCCTGCCATGCTGGGCCTTGTGAGCCCACCCCCTGGTATTTGAGCACAATTGAAGCCCGCACCTTTGCAAGCTCCAGCACAGCCTCCTCATGCGCCTGCTGGGCCCGCTGCTTGTCAGCCAGCGCTGCGTGGGAGCACGCAATTAAGGCGTGAGGACCTTGCGCGAGGTCAAACATAATTTGAGGTACTGGTGCCGCACTTGGGAGGGACGCAATGTGAGCCACCCAAAGCGCAGTGCACGGGCATGAAACTAGTGCCTCACCATCCGCCTTGGCTTGCTCCGCAGCACGCTGCCCATCCTCGGCTGCGCGTCGTGCAACATCCGCGGCCGTCTGCAACCGCAAGCAGGGTCAGCACACAAACAAGTGAGGTGCAGCACATGAGCAGTCCCATCGGCTACATGCGCCACGACGTTCCAGGTGGCTCACCAAGCGTTGCTGCAGCGCGGGCACGTCCACTGCCATTCCGTTGACCATAACCAGGCCGCTCTCGCTCGCCGTCACGTTGCCGCCGCCGCTGCTGGCAACAGCTGCTGGCGGCTCGGCGGGCGGCACCGCAAGGCCAGCGTGCTCCAGATAGCTGTGGCAACAGAGGCGGGTGGCAGGGAGGGCAGCTCAGCATGCACGACGCGCGGCAACATGACCCATCCTGCCCGTATGAGCGCACGGCCCAGGGTGGTGGGGCCACTCCTGCAGGTGCGCTGCGGCATGGTTCAGCGACAGCACAGCACTGATGGAGGTGGGGGCTCCGTAATGGGCCTGCGAAGAGGAAAGAACACCTGAACTTGCTGCGCTTGGTGACCGAGTCAACCAGGCCTTGGACGCGCTTCCCTGCACGCACAGGATGGCAGCACAGCACCAAGCAATCAGGCAGCGGGCCAAACGCAGCAGGCCAAGCGCAAGTTGTCACATGCCGTGCTACGCCGCGCTGTTTGGTACAGGCCAGCATACAGCAGGAAGGAGCGAAAACTGAGCAGGGGGACGTGCTGCAGGCAATAAAATTGCTGCAACCAGCAGGATAGCCACAATGGCGAAATGCAGCATTGATGCTGCAAGACTAAAAAGTCACTGCCACTCACTGGACAGGCTATCCGACACCATGTACGCAATCTCCTCTAGGTCTTCATCTGCCAGGTAGCCCGCACACTCGCGGTCGTAAAATCGGCAAGCTGTGAGCAAGTTCTCGCTCAACCCAGCTGCCGCCGACGCAGCTGCACCGTCGCCTGCAGGCAGACACGCATGGCATAGCCTCAAGGTAAGCGGCGCAAAACAGGGGACAGCGCAGGGAGGGATGCAGGAGCGTATCATGCAAGCGCCCATCACAAAATGAACTGCAAAACGCTAATTTAGCCTGAACGTGCTCACCGGTCGCTGCCTCGGTCTTCTGCCGCTTGGTTGCAGCTGTGCCGTCCCCCGCATCTGCCGCCGGCTGCCGCTCCGCATCCGCCATCTCCACATCCCCGTCTGCAGGCTCTGCCGACCGCTCGCGCTTCTTGCTCGCGCTGCCTGGCGCCTTGCTGTCCTCCTTCCCATCGTCCTTGCCGTCCCGCCGGCTAGCAGAGCGCTTGAGCTTGGCTGCATCAATGGCCTCCAGGGCGCGCAGGATGGCCCGCCCAAACCGCTGCTGCAGCATCTCCTGGAACAGCTCCGCAAAGAGCGCCACCTCAAAGCTGTGCTCCCTGCAGCACGCAACAGGCAGAGGGGCAAAGACACTGGGCGCAAAAGTCACTGGGGGCAGGCAAGGGCGCGGCAGGTAAGACAAGTCCCCAACCGATGCCCAATGAAGCTGCAAGCAACAGTGCTTACAGCTTGACAAGCCTGTTGCAAGCATGTTGCAAGCAAAAAAGAGTGTGCCGAGCCCACCTGTTGTCCTCATCGTCATAATCCAGCAGCGCATCCAGGCTCTCCGCCTTGAGCAGGGACCGCCCCTTCTTGTCAACCGCGCTGCCCGCGGGCTGCAGCCATGTTGGGACGGAGAAGGGGCAGAAGTGCCTTCAGCACGCATTTCCCAAACGAGCCTTGCAGGCAGGCCTGCCAGGTTGTTACCCTACCCCCGCGGGCCAGCCTGGCCCAGGGCAAACCAGCCTATCTTACGTGCAGGACAAGCTTGTCGGTGGGCGGCGGGTCCAGCAGCAGCTTCTCAGCGGTCCGCACAGCGGAGCGGGCCTCGCGGTACGCCTTGTCTGCCTCCCGCACCTGCATGTGGGGTTGTTGGCATGCGGTTAGGCAAAGGAGGTGAACAGCAGCGCAATCCAACTTTGAGTGGGCGGCTGTGTACTGCTGCCTCACGCAGCAAGCAGCAGCGGCACCATGCAGTACCAACCAAGACAGCACAAGACAGGCGCGCCAGTTGCAACCGGCTGAGCTCACCTTCTCTTTCTGAGCCTCCAGAGCCGCTTTAGCCTCTTCCGATGCCCGGAAATCCGCATCCTCTGCTGCCCGCTTGATCTTGTACTCCGTAATCCACTCCTGCAGTAAACATCAACCAGCAGTTTGTGAGGGATCAAATCCTGGGTTACAATGACAGGGGCACAACACCACCCACCTGGTGCTTGCTAGGCGCAAGTCCGAGTGGTGTCATGGCAGCAAGGCACTCAACCGCACCTGCTAGCATCCATCTGCTGGCCAACACCCCCCGGCGCAGCAACCCTGGACTATTGCACAGGCAGCAGTGCAGCAGCTCCCACCTGCAGGCGGTCCACCAGCTCCTTCTTGCCCTTGAGCGGGTTCCACTTGGTGTCCAGCCCCCGCTTTGTCAGTTCCTCCTGCAGAACCAAGCATGGTGGAGAGTCAATAAAATCACCATGATAGCACTGTCCACCTGGCTGCGGCTAGCATGTATTTTCCTGCCGGCGCAAGCATACAGGCATACAACATGCCGACCGCACCTGTAGCTGCTGCACGTTCATGGTCGGTGGGTCCAGGCCCTCAAAGCCAAGGCCATCTGCCGCCTTGCTGCCCGCCGCCCGCTCGGCCGCCTGTGCAGCGATAAATGGGGTACAGTTTCATGCATTTCTCATTGACGTATTACTCCATCTGTTTGACATTCACATTCAGTGAGCGGGGTATGAAATGCGCCAGTTGCTCAGCGCCCCAGGTTGCAAGTGCAGTGCTTGGATGCAGCAAAAGCAAAACCAGGTTGCCGCCGCCCCCCTCACCGCCTTGGCTGCCTCCTCCAGCGACTTCAGCTTGCTCTCCGCCTCAGCCAGGTCGCGCTTGGCACGCTCCTCCTCACTGGTCGCTGAGCGCGCTTTCTGCAAGACGATGGCAGCATTCCATACAGAACTTAGCACCACGTGCAACCTGAGCCCGTTGGAGGGTCACAATTAGCAGGTGTTTTCATGCCCTCGCAACAGGCTTAGCTCTGAGAATCAGGAGTGGCAATGTGCACGCACCTGCAGCTGCACGTCAGCCTCATCATTGTGGGTGGCCAGCGTCCAGGCGTCCACCAGGTACACAACCACATGCTCTGTACGCTGCGGCAGGCCCTTGGTGGTGCTCTCTGGCCGCAGGTACGAATACTCGCAAAAGGGCACCCACTGTAGGTGGGGCAAAAAATGGATGGAAGGGGAGAAGGCAAAGGTGGTTTGTCAGCAACTAGTGGTGCCAGACCAAGAGCGGCAAATGTGCTCCAAACGCACTGTTGACTGCACTCACACTTGACGCACTCCAACTCTGTGACGCACTCCAACTCTGCGGGCATCAAAACTGCCTTGCCAATCCCGCCAAGGCCCGCAATCCGGCAGGCTTGCAAGCCCAGGAACACCCACCTGCGTGCAGCCCGAAAGGTCCAGCCCAGTCGCCGCCTTGAAGTGGCGTGCTGCAGTGCGTGTGAGGGCCGCCGGGTCGGAGGTGGGGTGGCCGCCATCCTGCGGGTCCCAGTGGCCGCCCACCATGCTATACTCATGCTTGTCTGCACAGGGAATTGGCAGCAGCCAGATCTCAAAAGATGTGTGCACAGCAAATGCACTTGAGGCAACAGCCCACGGTGTTGTGCAGACAAAGCGGTTAGACTCTTCGCAAAGCAACAACAACGCTTCCCAGAAGAAACTGACCACCCCTTCCGCCACGCACCGTGCTTCACCAGCAGGCAAGTCAGCTTCTTGATGGGGTTGACCCACAGCTTGGAGTCCTTCTCACCGGCCTGCACGCAGCACGATCCGAACACCTCAGGCAAGTGCATGGTTCCTCAATAATTTGCGTCTTACCTAGGGAAACTACGCTCTTACGCTTAACAGCAGAATCCAACACAGGTCACCTTTGACAAACAGCATCTCGACACCTTCAGCAACTACGCTGTGCTACAAGCCGCACCACCTGAATCGTACCTGCAGGTTGGTTGAGTTGACGCCGCTGACCAGAACCACGCGCGCCGACCACAGTCGCCCGGAGGCGACCTGCTCCTCTGAGAGCCCGCCCTCCGCTGCTGCCGGTGGTGCCGCAGAAGGGGCGGCAGAGGCCTCCCCGGGGCCAGGTGTGGCTGTGGAGCCCTCGTGCTCCTGGTCTCCTCCCTTGATTTCAAAGCTGCAAAGCAGGGAGGCACGCGTTGTTTGACACAGCAAAATTGAATGTGGCTTTGCCTGCCTGTTTACAAACAGGCAAGCCCTCCTAGAGAACATCTGCAGCTGCAGGCTGCAAACCTGATGGGGCGGTCGATGGGGAACGGATTGCTCTCCGGGCAGCACTGCTGCCACGTCGGCCGCACCTGCACGGGCACCATGCAGGCACGATGAGGCAGTACAGCTACCAGCAGCGCCGGAACGGAGAAGCAGGTTACAGTGCAAGGCGCAGGGACCAGTTCCCTCCCCCTTTTCAATTCTCACCTTGACAAAGTCGGCCGGCACGTACAGGTCTTTGTACCGCTTGCTGACGCCTGCCACTCCACGATCGGTTTCGTAAGTGGGCCACTTGGGTGGCGTGCAGCTGTAACGCGAGCGGCCCGGCGACCTGCGAGTGGGATGGAGGGCAGGAGGAGATCAGAGGGGACAGGCACTTTGCAGGCATCAGCTGCTGGCCAAACCATGGCAGAGAGGCATCATGCAAGCAGGCATCATACAAACTGGAATCAGCTGCTGGCCAAGCCATGGTAGACAAGCATTATGCCAGCAGGCACCATGCCAGCAGGTATTCAGCACAGGGCCAGCAGATGTCCACATTGCATGCTACCAGCCATTTGAAGCCCAAGAAGGAACATAGCCAGACGCTTCCCACCTGCTGCGGGAGCGGCGGCGCTCTCGGTCGCGCTCCCGCTCGCGGCGGCGGGCGTGGTCGTCACGATCCCGCACCTCACGTTCCGCACGCCGCGCCTCCCGGGCTGCACGCTCCTCCTCCTCAGCCTTCTCCAGGTCAAAACCCAGGCCGGTGCCGCCCTTGATTGCCACGGGATCGATGGGGGCTGAGATGCCCTGCTGGTTGCGCCCCAGGCCGGTGCCTGGCGATGGAGACGTGCAGAAACGAGAGTGAAGACGACGCTGAAAGCGAAGGCATGCAAAACTGCGCTGCCCTGAAGACCACATGCTGCAACCAGGCAACCCAGCTCGAACGGCTGCTGATTTCATGCCCACCCTGCAGCACGCCCACCTGTCGTGCCAAAGCCCATGCGCGCCAGCATCTTAGCGCCGGGGTTGGCGGCAGGGTCCATGCCCAGCTGTGCCACTGCCTGCAGTTTGAGACAAAAGTGCAAGACATGTGCATTGAAGCTTGCACATGGCTTGCCCCCTCAACAGTCAGGCGCTACCAGCATACAAAGCATTGCGAATGCCGGCCACTGATACTGGCTGCCAGGCTGCTGCATTCCTGCAGGCAGACGTGTGATGCAATGCAGGCAAGCTGTGGCAGCAGCATCCCTCAACCCCACCTGCTCTGCCTTCTTGCGAGCCTCCTCATCCAGCTCAGCCGCGCTGCGTGCCAGCAGCGCTCGCTTCTCCTCAATCGCCTTTGCTGCTGCCGCCGCCTGTGCAGCAGCGCTCGTGCCGCCTGCCAGGCTGCTCTCTACCGATGCCAGTGCCACCTCAGATGTGTACGCGGCCACAGGTGGGGCCATTGCATTGTATGTCTTGCCCGCCGCCTCCTCGCGCAGCTTTTGCCGGTCTTGCTCTGCAGCAGCAGGTGAGTGTTAAACCAGTTTACTTGCACCCATGCTGGACGACATTGAACAAGAAATGCTGCACAATGGTGTGCTAGCACGCACCTGAGCGGACGGGGTAGCGCCCAGGGCCACCAGCGCCGCCGCCAGCTGCACCCGGGATCGAGGAGGTGCGTGGCGGTGGTGCTGCAGCTGCTGCAGCCGCTGCGCTCTCCAGCTCAAGCCGCGTCACGCGCCACTTGTAGCTGCCCTCGTTGTGAGGCACGCCCTCCGCCCGCACCCTCTCGCCAACCTGCAGGCCGGGGAAGGGCAGATGAGATGGAGCATCTTTTAGCGGTGGCGTCGGGTCACGACAGTGCTGCCACCCAGCCACCCGCCTGCCCGCCTGAGCCGTGCACGCACCTGCGGAATCTGACCGACCACTACGGCATTGATGTAGTAGGCGTCACCATCCACCACGCCGTAGTTGGGAGGAATGATCTGCGTGACCGTGCCCACCCACTGCCGCAGGCCAGCCGGCGGCGCCGCCGCGGCTGCTGCAGGGTAGTACGTAGCAGCTGCCGCAACGCCGCTGGGGCCTTGCTGGGGCTGGCCTGCTGGTGCGGCAGCCGCAGCCTGCTGGTAGTACTGCTGGTAGGCAGCGGCACCTCCGGCTGGTGCGCCGGCGGCGGCAGCAGCGGCGGCGGCGGCGGCAGCAGCGGCACTCCACGCTTGCTGCTGCTGCCCCGCTAGCACCCCCGCAGCTGCAGTGTTTTGTGGCTGGGCGCCCCAGGGCTGCTGCTGCTGCTGCTGTGCGGCGCCGGCCTCGGTGGGCTGCTGCTGGGGCGCCGCGCCGCCCCAGGGCTGATGGTACATCGGGTGCAAGCTATAGGTGGTGAGCAGCGGCGCAACGGGCACAGAGGCTGCGGAAAGGAAGTGCGGGGGGCAGGTGTTGCCCCTCTGGGGCCCCAGGGGCCGTGAATCGCGTGATCGGGAGCTGGTGGATTGATGCGCGCGGCGATCGACAGCCAGGGGCCCACTCAGGGGCATGCTTTCCAACGCTGCCACCGCCGCCACATCGCTGCCGCCCCAGCCAGCCGCTTGCAAGTCACTGCGAGAGCACGCCAGTCTTCAGCCATACCAGTGATACACTAACATACAAGGTCACAGGCAGCATGGTACAGGCTCAGGTGCCGTACGGACGCTTCATCCCCGCCAGCGGCTGCTGCTGCGCCTGCTGCCCGCCCGGTGCCACGCCCGCAGGCTTGCCTGGGGCGGCTGGCTGCTGCTGCACGTTGGCCATGCCGCTGGGCCCATGCAGCGGCTGCAGTGGTGCTTGCCCGGGCTGTGGGTGCGCCACTGGTGGCCTGCTGCTGTGCTGAGGCAGCGGGCCAGCATTCTGCGCCTGCTGCTGCATGCCATGCGGCGGCGGCGGCGGCCCACCTGGTGGCATCCCCTGCTGCTGCTGCTGCTGCTGCTGCGGCTGCTGCTGCTGCTGCTGCTGGCCAGCCAATTGCCGGCTCCCGCCAAAGAAGTTGAGCAGCGTGGCCTGAGTGGTCTTGCCTGGGCTCTTGCCGGCTGCCGCAGCCGCCGCTGCAGCCGCAGCACCGCCAGCCTTGCCACCTGCAGGCTGCCAGTGCTGCTTCGGAGCCGCGTCCCCCGGCCTCGACTGCGTCATAAACTGCTGCAGCCCCATCTGCCCGCGCTCCGGCGCCTCGGTGCGGCGGGCATGCAGCGCCTGCCCCTCGCCGTCAATTGCCTCACCCACCGTGTCCAGCTTCTTCTCCAGGCTGGTCCTGCAGCGGGGCAGCGTGAGGATGGGACGGACCATGGACACGCAGTTGGATGCCCAATTGCATCCCAGGTGCGTGACAATACGAACATCTCCTGCCAACCAACACAGTGTTCCGACAGCAGCACGCACCAGATGAGGTCGTCCGAGCTGCCCTTGGCATGCAGAAAAATGACGTTGACGGAGCTGGCCTGGCCGATGCGGTGCGCACGGTCTGCAGGCACCGACACATTGACGAGATCAAAGCAAAGCAGAGCACAGCCGGAGTGCATGGACTGCAGGCTCAGGGCAACATATCACAATTCATGCTCAGAGGCTGTCAATGCTACATGCGGTTGCACAGCGCCCTCCCTCACCTTCCGCCTGGATGATCTCGCCGGGCGTCCAGGTCATCTCCGCAAACACCACAGTGGAGGCGGCTGTGAGGGTGAGGCCGGTGCCGGCCGCCTTGATGGACAGGATTGCCACTCGCACGTCTGGGTGCAAGAGGACACAGGTAACCAAAGAGGCGGTCAATCAGCAGGGTTCAGCCCCTAGCTGGCTGACAACCGGCTCGTCCAGACTGCAACAAAACACCACTAAGAGCGCACCGGCGTTCTCCTGGAACTTGTTGACCAGCGACTGCCGCTGCGATGACGGCGTGGACCCATCTATGCGGATGTGCCTGCACAGGTGATGCAGTGCATGCCTCGCTTTCACTCACAACCAGGCAGACGTCACAGAAGAGCATCGCTCGAGCTGATCCCACCCTACCACTCACTGGCAGCCCTTGTGCCGGTTGCACGTGTGTTCTATTGCGTCCAGCAGAGAGGTGTGGTGCTGCGATGCAAAAGGCAGGCAGGCGATTGAGTTGGATGAAGCTAACTCCATGCTGCTGCACATAGATGCGGGACGGGATGCAAGGCTCACCGCGAAGATTAGGAACTTCTGATTGTTGTCAAGCAGCAATTGCACATACTCCTGCACTGCCTTGGCCTGCAGCAGTGGAGCCGAGGTGCAGAGTGAGGGCATGCAACCATGCCAGCCGCTGCCACTCCCTCGTGGCCTATCCACGTGCGTAATCTGCTGACCTTGACCTCTGCTGTCTTCTTGTACAGCTCGCCAATGACTGTATTTTGCGCCATGGAGCCGCTGCATCACCAGGGACGTAACAGCAGCCGATGTCGGCGCCACCGTGTAGACATCAAGCAAACATTCCAGCAGGCTGGCAAGTTGCAGCATCAAACAAACAAAAGGCGCCCATACCTGAAGGCACCCCCGGATGCAGCCGACTTGCGCGCCTCCTCCGCCACGAGCTGCCGCACGGTGTCCAGCTGCAACGCAGCGGCAGGCAGTTTGAAGATTGGAGGGTCGCCAGCTGCAAACAGCGACTTGTGCTGAGGCATGCATCGTGCCCAACACACGCAGAGATGGCTCCCTGGGGCAGCACCTGCTTCTGCAGTCCAGCCAGCATCTTCTTTGCATCGCTGTCCAGGCAGAGGATGACCTGCATACAGTTTGCAGATGCGTGAGAACACGTGCATGGCAGTCCGCCATGTTCATGCATGAAGTGCACCCCATCACTCCGCCCACTGCACCTGCTGTCGTCGCTTGGAGGGCAGCTGCGTGAGCACATCCCGCTTCAGCCGCCGCACCAGCACGCTTGCTTTGAGCAGGGCATTCAACTCGCCCAGGTTGGACGCCCCGCCGTACTTATCGAAATGATTTCCCTGAGGCACGGAGATACACAGGTTATAAGCTTCAAACATATGAGCAGGGCTGGGCAGGTTCCCTTATCATAGCAAGGCAACCACAAGTTGGCTAATGGACTGATCACTCAGCTATAATACAACACACCTGGCAGTACCGCTCTCCAAATGCAGTCATCTTCAGCTTTGCATCAGGCACCAGCGCCGAAAGCTGCATGGGCGGTAGGGAACGCTAACATGATTGGCAGAAGCACAGCAGTGTCGCAGACACAGGACAGGTTCATCGCAGAAAGTGCCACCCTGTCTCATCGCCCACACGCTGCACACCTGCTGGAAGATCTCAATGGGCTTGTTGAGGGCTGGCGTGCCAGACAGCAGAATGGCCCGCCGTGCCTCCTTGACTAGGGGGACAGTAGCCTTTGTGCGCTGCGCATTGTGCGCCTTGATCATGTGGGCCTCGTCCAGCACTACTGCTCAAAAAGGGGGCGTGGCAGTGAGGCAGGCGCCGCGAGTAAGCAGGCAGGCCAGCCCATCGCCCCCCATGTGCAACTGCTGAGCTCGGCTGGTGGCAAACATGGGCTGCGAAGGCTGCTCGCTTACCGACTCGGAACTTCTTGCTCAGGTCCTGTCTCAGCAGGGCAGTGAGGCAGAGCAGTATGTTAGCCGCCGCTGCACTGCTATTTAAGCTGGAAATGCAGAGCATGCACCACTCACCATCTTTTGAACAAAATTGTACGACAGGATGAGAACCTGCACATTGCTGGGGACGTTGGCCGCATCCTTGCCTGCAGTCACAAGGTCCGGGCGGTTGCTTGGCACGGCCGATGCCGACAACACACCAGGATTGTCCTGCATGCCGGCTTGTCATGCCAAGGCTGCCTGCCTTACCACTGTGGACCACGTGCATCTTGTCGTCCGTGAGGTTCAGCCACCGGTGCAGCGCATCAGCCCACGCCTCTGCGAGTGCAATGGGTACAAAGGTGTGATTACCACAGCAGAGCAGGAACACTGGCAGGATCTAGAGCAGCCGAACCGGGCACACCTCGCAGGGAGGAGGGAGCGATGACAAGCAGGGGCCACTCATCGCGGTAGGCAGCTGCCACCGCGATTGCCTGCACCGTCTTGCCCTGCGCGGCGGCAGAAGAAGGACGCAGGGTAAGACAGCCTTTCGCAATTGACAGATTGCACAGTCATGCGCCCACGCAAGCTCACAAGCGGCAGCACTGCACCCACCAGGCCCATCTCGTCGCCAATCAGCACCCGCCCACCACGCCGCAGCGCAAACTTGACGCCCTCTCGCTGCAGAGCAGGCAATGAAATCACGAGCAGGACCATGAAAAGTCAGTCAATACCCTGCACCTGGCAACAGACAACAGATTAAATCCATCCACCCTCCGTTTCTGGACCAGCAGCACGCACACAGCACAATGTCCCACACCTGGAAGGGCATCAGCTGCTTCTCCAGCTCCTTGGGCAGCGTGCAGTAGCGATCGCTGTCGTCTGGGTTGCTGTTCGCAGCCTGCAGAGCAAAGAGGTTTTTAGCGAGTCACAAGCACACACACCAACCCTGCCTTTGATGCCGTGTACGTCACCCGCTTGTAGGCGCCCACAGAGCAACCTTGCGCACCCGCAGCACAGCTGTGACCAGCGGGTGCAGCGGCTCCAGGCGTACGCGCACGCTTGTCAGTGCCTGCGGATAGTGTGTGGCAAGGCAAGGACATGCCAGGCTGAGATGCCATGTATGCTAAACAAAGGCTAAACAAAGGTGCAAGCGTTCTCCTAACACCAGGCATCAGCGATCAGCCTCCCACCTGCAGCGCCTGCACCAGGCGGTCGTGCTGGCTCAAGGGGAACCGCCAGTGCCGCGACTTGGGGTCCCACTGCCCGCCAGGAAGGCTGCACAGGCCAGGGGAAAGTAGGAAGCCAGTGGGCAAGCCCGCATCTTGCATGAATTTGCAGCGGTGCATGCCTCCCCTGTTGGGCCATCCAACCCAACACGGGCCCACACATCAGCTGGTACAACTAGCGCCGCCGCACCGCTTCAGCGCCGCCGAGACCGCCT
The DNA here is from genome assembly GCA_009928355.1 of Chlorella sp. CH2018. Taxonomy (NCBI): domain Eukaryota; kingdom Viridiplantae; phylum Chlorophyta; class Trebouxiophyceae; order Chlorellales; family Chlorellaceae; genus Chlorella; species Chlorella sp. CH2018. The sequence goes on from VIYQ01000356.1 coordinate 11,614, forward strand.
CGTGGTGCCCGCACTTGACCTCTATCAGCTGGTCCTTCCCCAGCTCCAGGTTGATGTACAGCAGCGGGCCGGGGCCTGAACACAGGAAGTCGCTTAGCTGCTCAGTCACAACCACAAGTACTAAGCGGCAACATGTGGTCTGCTCCCAATGACCCCGACGCACCTCCGCTCGCCATGCCGCTGCCGTGCCCAGCGCCGCCTGTGGCATGTCCACTGCCTGCGCCCATGTGCCCGCTGCCTGCGCCCATGTGCCCACTGGCGGCCCCAGTTTGCACACCGCCTCCCGAGGGCCGCAGCTGCGCCAAGGCCCCACCAGCAAGTGCGCCACCTGGCGGCCGTGGACCTCCTGGCTGCTGCTGCGGCGGGCGTGGCCCGTAGGGTTGCTGCTGCGGGCCCACAAAAGGTTGCGGCGGCACATGTGGCCCCAGATGGCTGGGCTGATACTGCTGCTGCTGCTGTGGGTGCTGCTGTAACGGCGGCGCCCCACCGCATGCCTGCTGCGGGGGCCTTGCTGCACCATACTGCTGCGGCACATGACCTGGCATTGTGCGGTGAGGCTGCTGCTGCGGGGGCTGCAGAGGCTGCGGATAGGGAAGCATGTGTCCCTGCTGCTGCTGCTGCTGCTGCTGCTGCAGGTGCGGCGGTGCTGGCCCCTGCTGCCGCTGCGGTTGCGGCTGCTGCTGCTGCAGGTGAGGCGGTGCTGGCCCCTGCTGCCGCTGCGGTTGCGGCTGCTGCTGCTGTGCTAGGTGGTAGGGTGGCGCATGCCCCTGCTGCTGCGGCTGTTGTGGCTGCAGGTGAGGCAGTCCCTGCCCTTGACGCTGCGGCGGCGGCGGCGGCGGGTAAGGCACACTGGGGCGCTGCTGTTGCTGCTGCTGATACGGTGGCACGGTGCTCTGCTGCCGCATTGGGTAGCCTTGCTGCTGGGGTGGTGCTGGAGGCTGTCCAGGGCGCTGGCCTGGCGCACCAACTGGTGCGCAGCCTGCAGTGAACAGCGAGCGCAGGCCGTTGCTGGCTCCTGGCGGTCCGGCTCCCTGATTAAGGCCTGCTGGCCCGGATGCTGCCCCCCGCTGCTGCTGCTGCTGCTGCTGCTGCTGCTGCTGCCATGGTTGATGGCACTGTGCCGGCGGCAGTGGTTGCTGCTGTGGTGGGTGCTGGTGCCGCTGCGGCTGCTGCCGGGGCGGCTGCTGGCCTGGCGGCGCGTGCGGCTGCCATGCCGGCTGCTGCTGCTGTGCCCCTGGCTGTATTTGCTGTGCCGGCCGTGCGCGTGCCTGCTGCACTTGCGACTCCCAGTCGATGCCAGCGTAGAACGCATCGTCATCGTCGTCCCAGCTCATGGCGACGCAAGGCTGGGCTGAGGGCCGGGCAGGAGAGAGACGGCCACCTGCACAGCATCACACAGACCGTCTGTGGTTGGTGAGTTTGTCGTTGTGGCGGCAGGCGGCCGCAGGGAGGAGGCGGCCGCAGGAGCAGGCGGCGGCAGCGGCGGCAGGCGGCGGCAGCGGCGGCAGGCGGCGGCAGCGGCGGTGGGCACCAGCCTGCTCGGCTCAGCCGCCGGCGTGCCGGACCCTTGCCGTGACTGCCACTCTAGAGCGGTCGCAGTCCTGTCCAAAGAAGAGAGCTGCCGCGAGCTGCGCCCAGGCGTCGGACTGCCGCAGGTCTGGAACGAAGCACTCCTCGCACCTGAAGCACAATCTCCCGCCACTTGGCTTGTTTGGGGGAGGGCGCCCGCCGCTGAAAAGCAAACTGCTTCGTTCGAGCCTCCCCGCGACTCGTTTGCGGCCGATCACGCGGCTGGAGGTCACTGGGAGACCTTGCGGCGCGAGACCGGATCAGACAGTGATGCTCAGACAGCCGCCGCGCGGGCTGCCGCCATCTGCTCGGCTGCTGCCGCCGCTGTGTAGAGAGTAGTGCCCGGGCATGCCCTTGCCCGTGACTCAGTGCTGGACCCCGTTTACAGGTGCTGTGCATATCATCTTAGATCTTGGCTCGTCTTCGAAAGTGGTCAGCCCAAACATACCCAGGACGAACTCAGGCAATTGAAGAGTGGGCGCTGGACCCAAGCGCATGGCCAAGGTGGTGGTATTGACAAAAGGTCCGTGAGAGAACAGCTCTTCAGATTGGCGAGCTCTTCAGAACAGAAGTTCTTGATGGTGAGAACCACCTTGCGGAGGCTGTGCATGGGCATGCAGGCAGAATCGCCTTACTTGGGGGGGCGCCCTTGATCGCCCTGCTCCTGATCGGGCACAGTGCCGCTGCCACCGCTGCCCTGCTTGAAGTTGGATCGCAGGAAGGACAGAACTCCACCAGGGTCCCGAGCAGACAGGAAGGGGAAGGCCTGCTCCTCTGAAAGGCCGGCATCGTCTATGGCTTGCATCATGGCACCCAGCAGTGCCTTGACCTCGTCCGCAACGGGAGAGGGCACCTGGCTCAGCAGTTCCCCTAGGCCCTGGCGGCGCCATGCAGGGTTGATGACATCCTCCAAGCTAGACGGCCCGATCCACTCCCCGGTCTGGGCATCAGTCATGTAGTAGCGGCCGCCAGCCTTCCACAGCGCCTCGGCCGCGGCGGCACCAGAGCGGAACGTGTTCACACGGCATTCTTGCAAAGGGCACCCTGAAAAAAGCATGGGGAGCATTCAATTAGTGGAGCCGTCAGTACGGGGCCTACTCATGAGCGATGCATGCCAGGTTGCCAGGACTCGCACTGCAAGCTTAAGAGAGCGGTAACAAAGGCATCGGCGATTTTACAAGTGTTGCTGCACAAATTGGTCATCCCAAACCCCAAACCAGCCCCAACTCACAGCCCATGTCATTCAGTGCATTCACATCTGCAGTGAGGGGCAGCGGGAGCAACTGAGCACGCGTTGAGCACACAGGTCATGGCGCCACCAATCTGCTGGTCTCTAATTCCTGCTTGACTCGTGTTACTGTACTCCACGGTTCACTTTGCCCACCTGCGCCTGCTGCAATCAATGCTTGGATGACTGCCTTGGTGCCGTCGCCGTCGTCCGTCCTGCGCAGAGCAGCCATGTGAAGCACAGTGTCCCCCATCTCTGCCCTGCTCAGCCGGACGTCAGGATCAAAGCCAGGTGCCCGGGCCAGCAAGGGGACGGCAGCTGCGGCAGCCGCTCCATGCTCGTTTAGGCTGATGTAGTGAATCGGCAGTCTGCCTTGGGCATCCTGCACACTGACGTCTGCTTGTGGACAGGACATGAGAGGATGCACTTTTGAAACATTTTGGAAACAGATTCAGGGGCTGGTGCTGGCATGCAGATAATAAACAAACAAGAAACTGAAGCCCAATGTGCTTGCCTGCACCCGCAGCCAGCAAAGCAGTGATGACAGAAACAGCATCCTCCGGTGTGGAAATGCGAACGCAGGCGTGATGCAGGGCATTCAACCCGTATATGTCAGTGGCATATACGTCTGCAGCAGGGAGATAATCAGCTGTTGAGTAACTACTTCAAAGTTTCAGCTGCAAGCCCACGAGCAAAGGAGGTGCGGCAGCAGATCAGCTGATGTGCCGTGCGGAAGCAGTACCTGCACCGCACTCCAACAGCACAGACGCTCGGTTGCCAGGGTGACACATGGACAGCATGAGCGGCGTCCTGCCATCATTTGTAGGGCGATTGATGTCGCCGTGGTGGGCTGTGAGCAGACGGATCGCGGCGGCAGCCACCTCCGGGTTGGTGTTCGCGGCTGCACTGGCGATAGGCGTCCAGCCGTCATCATCCACTGCATTCACATCTGCGCCAGCGCTTAGCAGCTTGGTGATGACAGCCTCCGCCACAGCCAACGACTCTGCCTTCTTGCAGGCCACGTGCAATGGGGTGAAGCCACCGTTGCAGCGGCTGTCTGCAGGAACCCCCATTTGCAGGAGTGCATCTATCACTCGCACTGCCGTCTTTGGGTCCTTATTGGCTGCGGGCAGCATGGGTAGGCCAAAGCAGGCAGGCGTTAACTATAGGAAATAGTTGGCCAGACAAGTGGACACCGCGTGACATGCAGCAGGCTTGAGGCAGGCATCGGCCGCAGGAGCCCTTGCAGGGAGCAAGAGGGGCCAATGTGACAGATTGCATGCAACTGAGTGGCAGTTGAGGGGGCAAGCAGGGCGGCTCACCATAAACCATATGCAGCGGCTGGATGCCTTGCGACGAGGATGGCGCGGAAGGCGATTCACCGGCCGTCACAAGGATGCGGATGGCCTCCTCCGCGCCACGTGCATGGCCGTTCTGATGCGCTGCAACATGGATGGCCGGCCAGCTGGCCTTTTTTGTTCTCGGATTCCGCCCAAAAGCGCGGGCGGATGCGCCGGCGGCCAGCAAGGCGGTGAGCGTCCCGCGCATGGTGCCGCGCCGGCTCTGGTGGCGGACAGCGAGGTGAATTGGCTGCCAGCCGTCCATCCCATATGTGGTTACTGGTGCGCCACAATCCAGGAGCGCCTGCACGTGCGGTGGGGCCGCCTCGCCCGCAATCACCCGCTCATAAGAAGCCTTGTTATCCATGCGGGCAGCTGCATAGCTGTCCAAGCGCAGAGCGATGTGGAGAGGCTGATCACCAAAATCATCTGTTGCGTCGCAGCGTGCGCCATTGGCGCACAGCGCCCTCATGAGAGTGGCGCTGGCCTCCATAAACGGGTTGGCTGCCGCATGGTGCAGGAAGGTGTAGCCGAAGGGGCCACGCACAGTTAGCGGAATACGTGAAGCAACGAGCTGGTCGACCATCAGTTGTGCCTGGTCGGGGTTGCGCACCGCCATGAAACATGCCATCAATGCCGCTATTGTATCAGGCTGCTTGGCAGAATCCTGCTGGCCGTCAGCAGAGGCGGCTGCGCGCACGACGCGCACAGCGCGGCTCGGCGGCAAAGAAGGCCACAGGGAAGCGGCTGAGCCATCCAAGCGCCGCCTTTCCCTGACAGACGGGTAAGAGGCCTGCAACACAACGAACATACAGAGCTACGATATGTGCACAGATGGAGTTTGCCGCCGCCGCCGCCACGTGAGGCCCCTACTTTCCAACTTCCCCCTCGGCTCGCCTGCAGGCGTGGCGCGGCCGCCCTGTGCTTCCTCTGCCGACCTGCCCAAGCCACGGGAAGGGGCCGGGCAGCGCCCACGCAGGTAGCCGCGAGCACTCGCGAGCCGGGACCCAGCTGCAGTGCGCGAGAGGTTGAGATCGCTGGACCCGGTTGGGACTGCTATGAGGCAGTTTTAGGGGCAAGCGGTCAAGGTTTTGGCTGGACGTGTACTGCTGCAGCGGTACACTCCCCGCCGCGTCGGCTGCTTTACAGAAGTGTTGATTCCAGCATGTTTGCCTTGCGCTGCTGAGCAAGGTTGGGATCCAAATCAAGCTCTTGCCTGGTGTCTGTTGACCTCCTGCTGTAGCCCAAACTCACGCCGGCCCTGCACATGAAGATGAACAGGCCCCGCTCAGCCACCCGCCACAGCCCGGCCACAGCTGCCGCCAGCAGCTCTGCTCCAGCCTCGGTCGTGAGCTCACTGCCGCCTGCAGCATCGTGCGACACTTGCCCGTGATTCCCTTTACAGCTGCTGTACACAAATGTGTTGATTGGGAGTTCTCGCAGTAAGAATAGCAGATCAAGGCACAGACCCAGGGGAGCCGGCAAATCAACAAGGCTTTCACAGCCACTCCAAACATGCCAATGGGTGTGCAGGATGGCTCAAAAAGTGCAGGATTAATGGGCAGTTGAGAGAAATAAAGCCTCGTGCCGAAGCAAGTTTGTGATCGGTGGAGGCAGGTTCCTTGCGCTTGCACAGGTGCTCACTTCTTATCGCCTCTGTGCTTGCCCTGCTGCTGCCCGGGCGCCGCCCCGCCGGGACCACTCTGCCCAAACCTGGTGGCCCGCAGGAGAGAGGCCAGGTCAGGGCTGCTCCGAGGTGACGGCTCTGGAATCTGGCCCTTCTTCTTGGCTTCCTTGGCCATCGCCTCTAGCTCCACCAGCATGCTAACCAACGCGTTGGCACCTGGAGACAAGGTTCCCGTGCCGCCCTTAACGGCAGCGGAGCGTGCGCGGCGGCGGGCAGGGTCCACAATGTCGTTCAGGCTGTCGGGCCCAATCCATTCCCCCGTCTCGGGGTCCTGGATGTAGTAGCGCCCGCCCGCAGCCCACAGAGCCCGGGCGGCGGCATCCCCAGGCGGGTATGGGTTGACAAACGCATCTTCAAGAGGGCACCCTGCAAGTTGACATTAAGAACCCAAGGGAAGTGGGGTTAGATGTTGCCAAGGCTGAGGGGTATGCGCTGCAACCATTGGATACGCACTGCCGCTCAGCCAGGTCAAATGCCTGCTCTGCTCCCTTTCATGGACTCAAAGCCCTCGTCATTCAGCGCATTCACATCTGCAGGAAAGGGAGACAAGGTGTTGATTATATACTCTTTTCAAGGATTGCGGGGGCCATAAGAATTGAGCAGATAGCCTGTCGAATGCGCGTCAACGGCAGCTGTGCTTATTCGTACAAGGTGGCTGCACACCCTCCCTGCAAGGCAGGGCTACCTACCCACCTGCGCCTGCCGCAACCAGCGCCTCGATGATAGCTGTGGTGGCGCGGCCGCCATCCGTCCTGCGCAGCGCAGCTGTGTGCAGCGCGGTAGCGCCCTGCTCCGCCTTGCTGCGTCGGGCGTTGGGGTCAAAGCCGGGGGCCTTGGCCAGCAGGCGGATGGCGGCGACGGCCACGTCTCCATCCTCGTGCATGGCAGCATAGTGGATGGGCAGTCTGCCTTGTGCGTCCCGCACACTGACGTCTGCTTGTAGACAGGATGCAGTTTTGAAACAACTTTGGAGACAGCTTCAGGCCAGGGGCTGGTGCTGGCAAGCAAATAGTAAACAAGCAAGGAACTGGGGCCCAACGTGCTTACCTGCACCCGCGGCCAGCAGCGCCCGAATCGCCACAATAGCATTGTCTGCCGTGGGCGCCCGGCTGCAGGTGTAGTTCAGGGCGTTCATGCCCCAGCAATGGTCGACGGCATTTGGTTCTGCAAAGTGGAGGGACAAGAGGACTGTCAGGCACCCGAATCCAAAAGGTGGATGGAACACGACCCCCACATCCGTGCCTCAGCTTGCCCATTTGCAAGCACCTGCACCGCAGGCCAGCAGCGCTGGCACATTGCGCCACTCCTGGCACGCCGCAATCGCTAGCGGCTGCCTGCCGTCCTTTGCTGGAACATTGAAGTTGGCATTGTGAGCGGCCAGCAGCGGCATAGCGGCAGCAGCCGTTTCATGGCAGGGGTTGGTGGCTGCATAGGTCGCACAGCTCCAGCCATCCTCATCTACCGCGTCGGGGTTTGCTCCTGCAATCAGCAGGGGCTTGATGACCGCCTCCGCCACAGCAGGCGATCTGGAAAAGCCGCAGGCCTCCATGAGCGGGGTGCGGCCGCCGGGATTCCTGCCGAATTCTGTGTCGCTGCCGGCACGACGGCCATCCACTGCAGCCCCCAGTCCTAGCAGCACTCGGGTCACCTCCCCTGCCGTCTCGGCATTGGTGATGTCTGCAAATAATGGGAGTAAGTGGGAGGTGCTTGTCAGGCTGCTTTGTTGGCTAACAAGTTTTGCCCGGCTATGGCCACGCGCCCATGCCTGGCCCAAAACCAAGGCAACAAACCAACCCGTGGCACCCACCCATCACGCAATGAAGCGGCATGATGCCCTCCGCTCCCGCCGGTGCCGATGGCGACTCGCCCGCCTCCACAAGAAGGCGAATGGCCTCTGCTGCCGCGCCAGGGTGGCCGTTTTGAGAGGCCGCAATATGTATGGGATGAAACGCCAACCGGCTGGCCGCGGGAGCGCAGGCGTCACCCCCAGCTTTCAGCAGGGCTTTTAGCAAGCCCCGCATGGAGCCAGGGTGCGTCTGGCTGGCAACTGCCAGGTGGATTGGACTGTATCCAGCGCTGTTCAGTCGGTTTACTGGCGCCTTAGCGTCCAGAAGCGCCTGCACATGTGGCGAGGCTGCTTCGCCCGCAAGCATGGAGGACAGACCACGTGCCTCCCAAGGCTTGCCCATTGTCGGCCAGGCGGGCATTGTGGCCACTGCAAAGCAGTCCATCAGCACCGCGATGTGGAGGGCTTGGTTGCCCCCTGCCTCATCTCGGGCGGCCACATTTGCGCCCGCAGCACACAGTGCTCGTATCACAGCTGCGCCAGCCTCCATATGCGGGTTCCGCGCCGCGGCGTGCAGGAATAGGGCGCCAAGCTGGCCCCGCAGCGTCGAGGGAGTCTCCCTCAGAAATTTCACCACAAAGCCAATGACTGTCTGCGCTTCGTCAAGGTTGTAGACTGTCTGGCACATCGTGGCCAGCACTTCAATCGTGTCTGGCTTGTCCTCTTGCCCGCCAGCCGCAGAGCCTGTGGCATGGTACCACTGCGCGCTGCGCCCTGGACGCTGGACTGCTGCTGGCACCAGCTGCCCCGAGGCGGCTGCACGAGGGGGCACAATGCTTGAGCGCAGCGGGGCCCCTGGTGATCTGAACGAGTGCAGAACGCGTCCACGTCCACAGGCCGTGGCCTGCAAATCAGAAGACGCAAACGGGAGGGTGGCTGGTGGCCTAAACTGAATGCTTGCCCGCGGCCGCAGGTGCCAGGGCACCAACGGCGTGCTGGCACCTGCCCCGTGGCGGCGGCTACATACCTGCACTCGAGGCGTGCCGGCAGCTCTGCAAGGCTTAAACCGCTGCGTAGAGGGCAGCGTGTGGGCGCACGCACGCGTGCGCAGCCAGCATGGTTTTCGGGAACCTTGTCGACCGGCAATTGGCGGGCGCGCAGAGTAGGGCGACTGCTCCACGAACTAGGAGCCACGCGAATAATTCTTCTGCCCAACTTTGTAGGCGCCAGCGGGGGAGGAGGTGGCGACGGCGGCGGTAGCGTGCACATCAGCCCAGCCCTACATTGCTCGACGGCAGCCGATTTGCCTGGCACTCGGCTGTCCGTTGGAACGTAGAGTTCAAGCTGTCATGACGAATGTCTTCATCCCTCCCTGCCAAGGCAGGAGCGACAAGGGTGGTCCACCAGCAAAAAGCAGGTTTGCACTCGCTCCATCGATGCAGATTGCTGCCGTCAATCTCTGAAAGATGTGATTTGCAGTTCTGACAAAACTAATAGCATAGCATCAGCCGATCACTCGCCCGGCTACGCTACATCAACAGCCCTAGGTGGCAACACAGAGCTGCACGCATGCGCCGTCACTGCTGACCGCTGGCTGCCCTGCCACGCGGCCCACGACCGCCGCTTGTGGATAGCCGGCGTGCCTAAGCTCCGCCACGCAGCGCTCTGCAGCATCTTGCGGCACGCCCGCCAGCAGGCCGCCAGCTGTAGAACATGCAGGGCGCGATAGTACCAGGCTGGTGAGGCAGCAAGATTATTCAGGCCCTGCGACACGCCGCTGCCCCTGCTCACCCAGCCGCCTTCAAAACATTCTCAAGCAGAACCATCATTGCTTTACCTGTCTGCGGGTCTACAAGCAGCGCTAGGGTGGCGGGTTCCATCCTGCTGGTGCCGCCCTGCACCACAGCTGCTGCACGCGCGTTCTCTGGGTGTAACGAGCTGAGGTAGCCGCCGGCTGCACACTCCTGCGCACCCTTGAGCAGCGGCACTGCTGCAGGGTCCAAGGTCACCACCACCTGCAGGGCAATGATTTCGGGCTCATGGCCAGATTGCAGGTCAACATGCAGCAAGACAGCTTCATTAAAGGTAGCGCAGTAGGGGGGCTAGCTTCTTGGTCACTCAGGCAGCGTCAACCGCCATGCCTTCCTAGCCTTCCACGACAGACCCACCTTGCTTGCTTTGGCCATCTCAGCCAGATGCCCCAGCAGACCAAAGCCAGTGACGTCAGTGCAGGCCGTTGCACCACCTGCCCGCAGCACTGGCACAGCCGGGCCTGCAACAGCAGTACAACAGAGCATGGATGGCAACTAGGCAGTCCGGGACAGGGCAGTGGTGTCAGGCATTGACAAATTTCTGTCCTCACCATTGCTCTGAAGCATTGTGGCCACTGCACCCTCCAGCCAGCGGCCCTTGCAGCCGCCCCGCATATCGGCTGCCAACAGCGTGCCTGCAGAGTCGCGAGGAATGAAGCAAATGCAAGTCAGGTGGCTGGTGGGCCACACAGCGCTTGATGGCACAACTCGCAAGGGCTGCACTGACCTGTACCAATGGGCTTGGTCAGAATGAGTGCCTGCCCCGGCTGCAGGCCTGCCTTGGACAGCAGCTGTCCCCGGGGCGCTGAGCCATACACAGAGAAGCCTGCCAAAGGTGAGGGGAAGTGATGCTGGGCGTAAAAATCAGAGCAACAGTCGTCAGGGCTGGCGAGCGACCACCACCACAGCATACCAAGGCCATGAGCTGCGGCACAGCTCACCTAGCGCCATCTCTGAGCCCTCAGAGCTGTGGCCGCCCACAAGCGCGCAGCCCGCCTGACGCAGCACAGTCTGCGCCCCAGCCAGCATCTGATACAGATCCTCTTCTGTCTTTGCGGGGGAGGCCAGCGGGACCACGGCAGTAGCCAGAGCAGCAGTGGGCTGCGCACCTGCAGGCGTTCGAAACAGGTGTGGTTAACAACAGACGGCAAAGTGGCCTGGTGTCAGCACGGAGTGCTGCTGGGTATTGCTGCGCCACGTTGTGTCGTCCCTCACCCATGGCATGGCAGTCGCTGAGCGCGTGGTTGGCCGCAATCTGGCCAAACACGTATGGATCAGTCACCATTGCCCGGAAGAAGTCTACCGTGTGAACCTGAAGCGCATGGCATGCCGTCTCATGAGTCAGCGCATGAATAAACGATTGTACGGCTGCGGCTGCTGCCATCCATGCACACAAGTTTGCGGTGATGGTGCAAACTGCAAAAGCAGTTGGGCCCCCAAAACCAACACAATCCTGCTCACTGTGACGTGCCCAGGTGGCGGCGGCTCCAGCACAGCAGCATCATCTGGCTGATCCAGCCCCAGTACCACATTGTCATCCTGCTGCGGTGTGCCGTTGCCACTGCTGCCGTTGCAGCCGTCGCTCTGCAGCAAGCCAGCCAAGCCCTCTGCTCGCAGACGCTGCAGCACACGCTCCAGGGTGGTGGCCCCCACCTTGCTGCCGCACCCGCCGCACCGCATCTTGGCTGCTGCCATCAGGGCCAGCTCCTCAGCAGTCAGGGCTGGCTGCAGGGCACCAGCTGCACTGCTGCTGGCGCGCCGCCCAGTGTGCTGCATTGCCTCAAAGTCAAGGTCCGCACCAAATTTGGCCATGAAGGTGCGGTCGATGCTGTCCTTCCAGGTCCATAGCCAGCCGCCCTGCATGCCTGCAGGGCACAGCACAGCTTGACATGAACTGTAAGTGGCCCTGCCGATTACCAAAGAGCTGGACTTCAGCTGGCCAGAAACAAATGCAAGCTAAATGAGCTGCACTCATCGCGGCCATTCGAGCATCCCGCAGCTCTTACCCAGCCAGCCCTTGGTGGCCACAGCATACTTGTCGCCGGCAGAAATCAGCGACAGGAAGGTGCGCTGAGGCGTCCATGGCTGGAGGGACCGGCCGGTCAGCAGGCGCTGCAGGTTCTCCGCCAGTGGAGGGCCCTGCGGTAGGAACGTGCATGACCTTTGCTATCAGCCAGTGCCAGCCAGGTTGTGCATACACCCCTGCCAAGCAAAGTGTCTGCACAAATTCCTTGCAATTTGTCCTCCAGGCCCCCTCCACGTTGCCACCAGTCACTCACCGCGCGCACAGCAAAGACGCCTGCCTTGGGCCGCGGGTTGCGGCTGTTGGATGCCACATCGCCGGCGGCAAACACGTTTGGCGGCCCACCGTCACTTTGCAGGTAGTCATTGATCAGCAGGAAGCCGTCCTTGTCCACAGGCAGGCCGGTTTCTGCCAGCCAGCTGGCGGCGCTGGCCTGCATGTCGTGGGGGCAGCGATATGTGTGGGGCAGTGGGAATTTTGTTAGAAACGCAAGCCCTAACCACAGCTGTTGAAAACAAGCAACAAAGGACTACCACATACTGCCCTACAAATCAACTTCAACTAAAGCAGCAGCACCTGTGTGGTCCACCAGCACTCGTCAAAGGGCACTGTCTCGCCGTTGCCCAGCACCAGGGCTGCAGGCTGCACCTCCTGCACCCCGCCCGCCGCTTCATACACAGCGATGCCACGCTCCTGCGCAAGGCAGCAAAGGCCATGGTGAGAACGACATTCGGCACCATCAAAGAGTGGGTCTTCCCCACTCCACACAGCAAACTCGTGAGCAAGCTCTCCTGGCTGACCTTGAGCAGTGGCAGGAAGGCACGGCGGGCGTAAGGAGTCAGCCCCTGCAGGATGGGCCCTCGCGACACCAGTGACACCGTCAGGCCGCTTGTGATGCCGACCGCCTGCCGCTCCTTTTGTAGCCTGCAGCAGTGGAGTGGTAGCGCCAAGACAGCATGCGTGTGATGGAGCCATGCAGCAACTGGCACATGGTTGCCGACGGGTGAGCACAACATGAGCACCAAATTAAGGGACGTTGTCACGCCAAGCCCCGCTGACCGGTACTGCAGGGCGCACGCCACCTCCACGCCGCTGGCGCCTGCTCCCACAACTGCCACACGCAGCGGCTTGTCATCAGTCACTGCCTTCTTTAAAAGAGCTTCAAAGCGCGCCACCAGCCTGCAAGAGTTACAGCCGGCCCAGCTTCAGCTCAACTGCGGTTGTCAGACTGCGGCTGACTGGCTGTAGGGCGTCACCCCTGCACGCTCGACTGGCCACCCCTGCTGCGACCCTCCTCACCCGCTGATGGGCTTGACGGGTGTGCTGTGCTGCGCTGCGCCCGGTACACTGGACAGCGTGGGCGTGATGCCCAGGTTGAGGGACAGCACGTCGTAGCGCAGCGGCGGCCGCCCCTGCAGCAGCACGCGCTGCCCCTGCAGGTCCAGCCCCGTGCACTCGGCATGCACCAGGCGCGTGCCGGCAAAGCGTGCCAGCACGGACAGGTCGATGTGCACATCATCAAATGTGTAGAAGCCGGAGATGTAGCCCGGCAGCATGCCACTATTTAGGGAAAAAGGGAGGGGCAGAGGGCACGGGGTGGATGGGCAATGCACCTGCTCCAATGCTCTCCAATGCTTTGCGCCTTGCATTCCATGGCGTGCCTCGGACTGGGTGAGACACAATCGCAATGGCATGATGGCACTGCCCGGACAGGCTGCAGCTCATCCCTGGCACACCCCTGCACACACCTGTAAGGCGTGTGCAGCGTGCTGGTCACCAGCGTCACCCGCACGCCCGGCAGGGGCTCCATGGCAAAGCGCTTGAGCACCGTGACATGGGCGTGCCCGCCACCCACCAGCACCAGGTCCTGTATGACAGTGGGAGGCAGGTGGTGGTGGCCTCACAGTCGCCTAGATGTTCGCAGGTGGCGAGACGTGCCGCTGGCCGTCGGCGGCGGCGGTGGCTGTGCCCGGGCAGCGGGCCCATCGCGCAGTCCGAAGGCCACCCTTCAATCACTGAAACTGAGGCATTGTGGATTGAGGCCGACCAGCGCCCGGGGGAGCGCACCCTAACTATTGGGGTCCCGTCGTTCATTGTGGGGCCGCGCCAGGACGGCCCGATTGGTTTATTCCTTTATTGGGCTTCCCACCTTTACCTGGCCTTTTTACAGGCCGTTTCCCTCACGCAGGAAGGCCACGCAACTCACGGCATTTCACCAGGCACCGCCTGCGCGTCGTCCCTGCACGTTATTAGACTCAACAGGCTGATCGACGATTGCTGTGTGCATGGGAACCATGTGGTCGAGGCTGCAGAGGCGGCGCGGCACTCGAGTGGCGCCGGAGCCGCTTGAGCAGCCGCTGCTTGCACCGCAACATGAGCAGCAAGCAGAGGCGGTGTCGCTGCGACGAACAGTGGCCGAGCAGCGCGAGCTCCCATTTCCGCTGGCGGCGCTTCAGGCGGCGGCAAGCTCGGTTCTGCACGCGATCTCTAGTGCATGGCAATACCTGCTGGGTGCGTCTCGGCTCTCTGCAGGCTGGCACATAACGCATGGAGTGATGCCAAGCTGTGGTCTTGATCTCCCACCGCCTCGCACCTGCCGCAGGTTTGCTGCACCGACTGGTGGGGCATGCTGAGCCACAGCTGTCGCTGCTGCAGCAGGAGCGGCTCAGCAGCCTGCGGGAGCGAGCAGCGGTTGTGTTTAATAGCGAGCACGAGGCGCATCAGGTGGGTGCGACGCTGCCGGGCAGCGTTTCTAGGCTGAGCATGCTATCAAGTGCGTGACGAGGTGGGCACCCGCTGTGATGCTGCGCTGCCATGGCGAGAGGGCTGCCACACCATCTTGCCACAATGCCTGTGCAGGATACACTGCGGCAGCTGTGGTTGGCTGTGTTCCCCGGCAGCCCTTTCCCAGATGGCGTCAAATCGGAGCGGTGGAAGGCGATGGGCTGGCAGTCGGACGTCCCCACACGCGACATCAGGCACGTCTGCTGGCTTGCGTTTCACAGCTCTTTCGCAATGCAAAGGAGGAGAGGTGCTGCTCGATTGCTGGCTGGGAAACAGTGCAGCCGAGCTCTTCCATGCTGCAGCTCATCATGCAACCTGCCCTGCTCGCACGCTGCCACGTACTTGCAGGGGTGGGGGTCTCCTCAGCCTGGAGGCGCTGGTATGGATGGCGCAGCGGCAGCACGACACATTCCGCGGGCTCATGGAGAAGCATGCAGGCACACGCAGCAGCTGGGAGTACCCCTTTGCAGCAGCCACCGTCAACGTGGCTTACATGTTGGTCCAGGTGACTCGCGGCATGGGCGCAGTGTGGGACGGTTGGCGGCCAAACCAGTTGCGGAGCTAGATGCTGCAGTTCGTTCCTGTCGCGCCTTCTGTTCACGTTGGCATGTCCAAATGGTTTCCCCTGCCGGCAGGTGCTGGAGCTGCGCGACCACGCCAGCGTGAATGGCAGTTGCCAGCCGCCTCGCAGCGCTGCCGCCCGTGGATTTGTGCGGCTGCTGGGCACGAGCGATGCCGCATATGAAGAGGTTTTCGTGATCGGTGCGTGACGTGTTGACAGCTGGCAGCCCGATTGCATTGCTGCAGCAGTTGACCACAGAGCAGCTCGTGCAGTCTGGCTCACTGACAGGGGATTCCCTAGCCCTGCCTCTGCAGCAACGCAGCTGCTGGATGCTGTTTGGCTGGATAGGAAGGCGACGTACATGGAGTTCCCGCTGGTGTTAAAGTGAGCCCCCGCTTGTTTCGGATGTGCAGCACAGGGCGAAGACAGCTGGTCGCCTGCATGTGGGCCTTTGTTCTGAACGCTTTGACTGCAACAAGACGTCCTCCTCCTCCTCCTTCCCTCGTTGCTATTGCAGGGAAGTGCAGCGGCGGCTGGAGCGTGGCCTGGCCGACAAGCATGTGCAGTCTGTGGAAGACCTGCGGCACCACTTGCTGCCAGCCTCGTAACCATGCAATGCAGTGATATATTATGTAATTTTGCCGACTATCAATAAGACAAGCCGAAAGTTGAGCCAGGCCAGGAGTGAACGCCAGCCGCTGCGGATGGCATGGCCATGGCGGAGTAATGCTGCTTGTCCTGTGTGGCATTCCTCCCGTCCAGCGTCGCCGACTCTTGTCAATCACATTGCACGATCGCCGCTGCGCGACACAGGCACCAGCTGCCCGCCCCGGAAGACCGTTGCTGGCGGTTGCTGGAGCCCGCCGCGGACCACTGCTCGCCTGAGACGCCAGCCAAGGAGACTGCGCAGCAGCCAGCGCGAGCGCGAACGCCGCGATGGCGGGGCAGGGCCGCCGCCTCCGGCGGCGCGAGCTGCCGCCCGGCTGGCTCTCCCAAGCTGTGCTGGCTGCGGCTGCCGCTCTGGGGTGGGCTCTATACCTGAGGGAGCGACGATCAAGGAGGCTGCAGCAGGAAGAGGTGCAGCAAGCGCCTTGCAGCGCCAGGTGAGTGCGCCGGGTGGTTCTGTGGCTGTACCGGGTTGGTGTCGGTTAACCCCTCGAGGGCTACACCTGCTGTTCTGCAAAGATATTCGCTCTCGCCACCTCCTTCCCGCTACCGTCCTGTAGAGAAGACGCAGCTATCAGCAGTGATGCCATCCAGGCGCGATTGGGCACGCCACGAGCATCAGCTGCCGAGGCGGAAGGCAGCGCTGCGGCTGTTGTGTCCCAACAGCAAGCTGGTGCAAGTGGCATGGTTGCACAGGTGTGAAGGGCAGCCAAAGGCACACTAACGGTTCTGTTATGCCTCATGCATGCTGCAATTTCATGGCATGAGGAAAGACGAAAACCACGACCAGCACGACTTTGTGCAGCGGTCCTCCCCTTCACGTCTGCCACCCGTGCGCACTTGTGCAGGGTGCGCTGGCAGCTGAGGAGGTGCAGCAGGGCAGCAGCCTGGAGAAGGAGGAGGCGCAGCTTCGCGGGCTGGCCCTGGAGCTCGAAGCCCTGGCTGCTCAGCTGAACCAGGTGGAGTTAGGGAGAGTCTGCTGCAAATGCGTGCAGAGCCAAGTTCACGTGGCTTCGATGGCATTCCTACTGCAAATGACCGAGTGCTGGCATGAACTGCGCCCTCGCATCCTCCCATGCGCCATCCTTTATGCGTGCAGGATGTGCTGCTGAGCGCACGCTCAGCCCGCTCTGCTCGGGCAGTGGCCGCAACCAGCCCCGCCACCCTGCAGCCAGAGGAGCTGAGCAGCGCCAGCCCAGCCATGAACGCTTTTCAGCAACGGTTGAGTCCCCTGCTGCTGCGCCCGCTGAGCGCCCGCTCCAACCTGTCATCCGCCACAAGCACGCCCATGGCGGCAGGCAGCCCCGAGCATGTGCCATCCGCGGCGACACCAGGGCAGCAGGGCGGGCAGTGGAGCCCCAAGCCCACCGTGGCACGCCTGGCTGGCCTGCAGCTGCGACCGGGGTCCAGCAGCAGCGCCAGCGAGGCGGCCAGCCCTGCCTCCATGGCTGCCACCCCAGCCTCACTGGGGCGCATGCTGCGGCAGGGAGGCCTGGCTGGGGAGCAGCTGAGCCGCGGCCTGGCCTGCTACCAGGAGCAGCAGCAGCAAGTGGCGGCGGCTGCACGAGAAGGCGCGGCAGCGTCCCCAGCTGCTGATGGCACGGATGACGGCGTCGGCAGCACTCGCGCCGAGTTCCCACGCAGCGACAGCAGCATGCTGCAGGCACCGGAGAACAAGCGCGCAGCACCACAGCGGCCATCCAGTGCTCCTGTGCGGCGCAAGCAGCTGGCGCAGCGGCCGCCCACGCCGTCTGCAGCTGGTGGCAGCTCAGCCGACTTCCGCATTCCTGCCTACAAGGGCAGCGGCACTCCCCGCGCCCATGGGCCCAGCCCAGCAGGTGAGCCTGAGAGAAAATGTGACCGGCCTTGGATGAAGTGTCAGCCTGACAGCGCACTAGTAGGACATGCTGCACTCCAACACGCGGTGCTATCACCCATGCTGGCGTGCAGGCAGCACCCGCGTTTCCAAGCGGCTGGCCAACAAGAGTGCTACCAGCAAGGCAAGCACCCCAGCGGCGGCCAGGACCCCTGAGTGGACGTTTTGAAGGGAGCTTAGACTCCATCATAAAAGGCATGAATCCCTCATCAACCAACACGAGTGACGTCTGAAACTTTGACTGATTTCCATTCGGAAGGCCTCAGCCTTCGGCAAATGATACCATGAGCGCGGCGTGCCATGCTTTCTTCCATCCTGTACTTCAAAAATTGTGATGACACTTGCCTGTGAACATTTGATGCCGTTGTGCCTCGGAAACTGGGCCTTTCAAGAAACAGGGCGCTCAATGAAGGCGCATGCGCACCCTGCTCTGTGCCGCTGCCGCCACCGCCAGCGGCAGGATGGTATGCCGCAGCCATCGCTGCCTCGCTCATATCCGACCGACCATGGCCGCGCTTTCCACCATGTTGCGGAGCTTGGGGCGGGCCTGCGTGCGGGCCAGCAGCGTTGCCCCCAGCTATCGCGCAGCAGCAGCAGCGGCGGCTCCCTGCAACGCATGCAGAGCGGTTCAACGCCGTCTACTGGTCGTGGCTCATGCCCCGCGGCCGCAGGGCGTGACGGCAGCAGCAGCGGCAGTGGCAGGCCGGTGGCGGCAGTGCTGCTCAGTGGCGGCAGCAGGCTCCAGGGCCACGACCAGCCGGCAGATTGCAGCAGCGGCATCTCAAGGAGGCAAAGCGGCAGGCGTAGATGAGGATGAGGATGAGGCGGGCATGATTGGTGCGTGCACGCAATGGTGGCCGGGAGTTGCCAGCACAACAAACCGGGCGTGGGCATGCGTTGGGTGGGCGTGACTTCGACCGCTTTCCTTCCACGTAGCCGCACGATGCGCACCATCACATGCATCGATTGCCCTGATTGACTGCAGGAGACCTGGGCGACGTGCCAGAGGGACTGGAGGATTGGGAGGAGCTGGAAGATAACGTGGGGCCTGAGGTGTCCACAGGCGGCGTGGAGTGGGGCGAGCGGGCGCTTGCAGTGGTGCAGCAGCTGCTGGCCGGCGGCAGCGCCGGCGAGGCTGCGCATGCTGAGCTGGCAGACATCCAGCTGTTCTCGTTCCGTGCCATCCCCTCCGCCAAGCGCCTCGACATACGGCTCGACAAGCTGACGGGTGCGGCACACCACTCAGTGTGTGCACCTGGTGGCAAGACTGCCCTGATGTGAAGCTCGTCAGCCGGCCGGTTGTGCGGGTTGCGCACCTCATCAGCTAGCTTGGCAGCCAAGCTACAAAGCTCTCCTGCATGGTCTGCCCAAGGCCTGCTGCCGCATTGCGGTCCACCTGCTGCAGACCAGTATGGCTCCCCTTCCCTCGACGATGTCGCCGCCTTCTCCCGCCTCTTCAACGAGGCCTACGAAGCAGCAGTGGGGGAGGCAGTGGCAGGCGACATCGAGGTGGAGGTCTCCTCCCCGGTGGGTGGCTTTTGGGGTGCACAAGTGATGAGGCAGACTGTGGGCCTTGCCCATTTTCGTCTTTCCCCCTGCTGCAATCCTTACACGCTCTGCAGCGGCACGTTGCACTGCAACTTCTGGCGCGGCGCGTCCCATGCGACCACTCATGTTTAACCTTTCATAGATCGCTTTCATGTATTGCAGGGTGCGGAGCGGCAGGTGCGGGTGCCCGGCGAGCTGCAGCGCTTTGCCGAGCTGCCAATGAAGGTGGAGTACGTGGCTGATGGCGACAAGGTGGGCTGCGTTGAGGTCACAGCATGAGCACACAGCAAGGTTGTTGCAGCTCCCTATCCACTGGTGCTGGAGGTATTCACTTCGGTTACTAGTAGTCCACAGCCCTCATGCCCACCGTCAATGCACAAGCAGCGTGCCTAGCAGCTGGCTCCTGCCATCCCATCCTGCTCAGGTGGACACCAAGGTGCTCACCTTTAGCGAGTTCGACGCAGCGGCGGGGCTGACGCGATGGAAGCTGGCTGATGTGCGCGCCAATCGCAACCAGGCGGGCAAGGGGCGCGGCCTGAACCGCAAGCAGCGCGATGCGGTTTATGAGCTGCCGCTGATTGCAGTGCGGCGGGTGAACCTGTATCTGGACTTCTGATGTTGCATCCCTTGCAACAGCTTTGGCTGGCCACTTGCTTGAGCATGCCATCTTACACAGGAGTGGCGGATGTCACGGGAACGTTGCTGGCAGGGATGGGTTAACGGGTGCATGAAGTAAAGGAGCGCAGGGCTTCTAGCAGCAATGGTTGAAGCATCTGAGTTCCTTGTCACGACAGCAGGGAGAGGGGAGCAGTTGCTTTTGCACGGACAGAAAATTGAGCTTCGGACGGACCTCCGAACTCCGGGAGACGAGCAAGCAGCAGCAACCTTCAACTGAGGAAATGGAAGCAGCAAGTAGAAAAAGGGAAGACGGAAAATTGGTGCAGCTACAGTTCAGAGCTGAAGCCCAGTGTCACGCATGAAGTATTGCTACCGTTTGAGAGTCTGGCTGCAGGTAGTTTGGTGGCTCACAGGCCGAATGCCTGGCAGCTTGCGTCCACAACCTGCTTGATGCGCTGGCCCCACTTGCCGCTTGCTGCACTCAAGAGGTAAGGAATGTGGAGAGATGAGACAGCTGGCCAGTCAGTACAAGAGCTGCTGTGCAGGCTGTGGGTGCACAACAGCGATTGCTCATGCACAACAGCAATCGGCAACCCAACAGCAGGGCTCACCCTCAATCTGAGCGACCTCATCGTGGATCTTGTAAAGCCGCTGCCGAAGCCGCTGCCACTCCACGTCCAGCGAAACACGCACTGCAGCAGCAGAGCAGGCAGCGCAGAACTGCCGTTCTTAGAGGCCACAGTGGCGTGGAAGAAAACCACATGAAAAAGCATGCGTGGCATTGCATCTTCAATCTAGCGCACCATTGCGCAGTTGCTCAACTGCACATCAACACGGGTGTGGCCTCGGCCGCCAGCATCAGGCCAAAGCACCTAGGCAGGTGCTGCTCACCTTTGGGGTTCGCACGCACAGTAGCCTCCTTCTCCTCCACAAATGCGATCAGCGCATCAATCTTGGTGCGCGTGGGCGGCGCACAGTGCTTGTGCCCATACTCGAACACATAGCGCTGTAAAGGAAGAATGCACAACAACAGTGAGCAGACCATAGTGGCAGTTCTGTTGCCAGGCACTGAAAACAGACAGAGCAGTGCAAATGTACCTGCAGGTTCTTGCGGATGCCGGCAATGGTGGCGCGTGTGCGATACGGCCAGTCTGACAGCCCCAGCCGCGCCATCTCCTTCTGCGCCACAGTCAAAGGGTCAAAGTGCAAGAGGTGAGTGAGGTTCACATGATGGCAGGTACACAGCAGCCGCTTCTGGATGAGCTGACCTTGAGCGTGGTGGGGGAGGTGAAGCCCAGCCGCCGCGCCGCGCTCAGCTGGTCCAGATCAAAGCAGCCCTGCATCAACAGGCACAGAGCAGACGTCATCCCATGTATGTTACGTGCAAGGTCGCAGCTCCGCCTTCAAGTAAGCGAGCAGCAGCGCACCAACGGTACTTTTGGGACAGTTGCTCAGCACCCCTGCAACTTGCTCAACACATTCTTTCAAGCCAGGCCACGCACCTCGCTCTCCAATATCTCCAGCGTGATCTCTGATGCTGTAAACTTGCGCTTGCCCACAGGCTCCACCGGCTTGTTCAGTTTTTGACGCGGCTTGCCAACCCGCCGGCGCTTGCGCGCCGGCTCGTCGCCTGCATCGCCCGCCTCGCCGTCCGCGTCGGGCTCCTCGCTGCCGACGTCGCTGCCGCTGCTGCCGGGCTCGGGCTGGCTGGCGCCGCCGTCGTCGCCGCTGCCGCCGTCCCCGGCGTCGCTGCTGCCCTTGCTGGCCCTGCTGCCGGCGCTGCCGCTGTTGCCCCTGCTGCTGCGCTGTGTGGTGGCAGCACGCCGGGGGCCCACAGTGTCCTCGGCATCAGGGCTGGCTGGCTGCAGCGCCTGCTGCAGCGCCTGCAGCACATCATTTGCCTCCTGGTACTTTTGTGTCGGCTTGCGCGCCCGCTTGCCTGCCGTCAGCTGTGGCAGCGGCAGCGGCGGCAGCTGCTGCGGCTCAAACCAGGCAAAGGGCACCGTGCTGCTGAAGGGCAGGCCTCCCGGGCCGCCAAACAGGCCGCCCATCGGGAGTGGCGGCAGCTCAAGGCTGCCAGGCAGCGGCGGCAGGATGGCACCGCTGCTGCCCGCTGCTGTCGCAAATGGGAGGTCGCTAGCGGCTGGCGTGGTCGCGCCTGCTGCGGCAGTCAGCCCAGCCACAGCAGCACTCGGGGGCACCAGGCCTGCCAGTGCAGCCACTGCCGCTGCTGCTGCCATATCGTCTGCCGCGCCGTCAACACCGCCAGCTTGCACGGTGCCCTCAGCCGGGCTGTCATTGCCGCTGGAGCTGGGCGCGAGACCATCCGCTGCCGCTTGCTTGCTCATCTCCAGCAGGCCTTCCGCCATGTGCAGCAGCGCATCCTCGTCTGCCTCCACCTGCTTGCCGTGCTCCTCGGCGTGCCTGCAACAGGCCGCCCGTCACAACCAGTGAGGGTGCCGAGCATCACAGTACAGTGAAAAAGCCAGGTGCAGCAAGCCACGGGTGGACATGCAGCCTAACCCGCTTCCACTCACTCGGCGGCCGCGGCGGTGGGCTCCGCCGACCGGGCCTCTGGCTCGCTCATCGCCGCCTCCATCGGTGCTCTACGCTACCCTCAGCCTGACTGCAGGGTCGGGGGGCGCCGTCTTTGTGTGCAGAGGAGAGCTACAGTCTGTGCGCAGCGCCCCGCCCCCGCTGTAAACTCACCGGCTTCCCTGCCCGGGCTCAAAGAAGGTCCAAAGGGAGGGCGCTGGGCCCCAGGGAGCGACCGCGGGAGGCCTCGAGCGCGACCGTGGGGGGCGCCGCTCCTGGGCAGCGCTTGCCGCTGTCAGATCGGCCCCCAGCTGTTCAATTGGAGAGAGCCAGGTGGTGGGCGCCTTGGCTCGAGCTGTGCAAGGGGAGGAGGGGCGGGGCAGCGCCTCCGCACTTGCTCGCTTGTGCAGTGCCCTGAACGCAATAGGGAATGGAGCGCCAGCGCCAGACGCGCAATCGCGCCTGGTGTGGCCAGTGCATGCCGCCGCCGCCCGGGTGGCGCAGCGGGGGGGCTGCCTTGCCGGGGGTGCATGCATGCACGCCTCCACAGCCTGCTCGCTGCAGCGGCCACACCCGGGCTGATGACCTGTCAGGCAGAGGGCCAGGGGCGCCGCGGGGCAGGGCGGTGGGAAAGGGCCATATGACTGGCAAAGGAGAGGTCGAGCCTCGGCAGGCTAGTGTGGGTTTGAGACCTGGTGGTGGGTTGAAATGCAGCCTTGGAGCTAGGGCTGCAAGATCAACCCAGTCTCTCCGGATGATTTGATCACAGCGTGAACTGCAGTGTTCTTCACAGGCAGCGGTTCCCGGCCTCTGCTCCCTTTGGCCTGGTGCCCTGCTCTTGGGCCCATGGCAGCTCTCGCAGTGGTGATCAAGGGCCACCCGGCGTGCCACCTTCAAAAATTATGATAAGAGGTCAGGCCTTGTGTTCAACTGTTGCGGAGCTGCACACAGTGCGTCGAAGAGCGGCTATATGTGAGCTTAGAACACTGCACTGATCTGTCGTCCCGCAGCCCCCAGGTAAGCAGAGCTTCTACC
Organism: Chlorella sp. CH2018; assembly: GCA_009928355.1. Taxonomy (NCBI): domain Eukaryota; kingdom Viridiplantae; phylum Chlorophyta; class Trebouxiophyceae; order Chlorellales; family Chlorellaceae; genus Chlorella; species Chlorella sp. CH2018. The sequence continues at coordinate 34,682 of VIYQ01000356.1, forward strand.
TCATTTGAAACCTGAATGCAGCAGTCACCCCGGTGTGCATGCCACACAGGATCCCACAAGGTGCAGAGGTCTTGGCTACCAGCCGTGGCGGCGGCATCTGCGCCGCTGCCGCTGCCGCTGCCGCTGCATGAGGTCAAGCAAAGCAGCCCCAAAGCCCGATCCCCGCCGAGCGCGTGAAGCTCATCGAAACCATGGCCACGCGGAGCACGCGGCGGAACTCGTGGAACTGCCCGCCCACTGTTTTGCGCACGCTGGTGAGCACGGGGGCGCCGCCTGCCGATCTTTGCAATCCTGCCGATCTGTGCAACCCGGCCGATCACGCCTGGCGAGCCGCGGCAGCGTTGTTGGACGGCACCCCACAAACAATCGCCCCGCCGCCGCCTCCGCCGCCGCCGCCGCAGAGGACGGGACGCAATGAGCCGGCAGCAGTTGGAATGGGCTCAGCCTGACCATTCCGCACTGCTGCAGCTGGCGGAGAGGGTCCCAGGCGCTGCAGCCTCGGTCCCGGTGGACTTTCTGGTTCCGGGGCTCGATGGGCTGCACTTTGTTGCGTACGGCACCAGCCAGGGCTCTGTCGTGATCTGCTGTGCCCGACAGGTGCGTGAGGCTTCTGGAACTTGCAGAAAGAGAGCAAGGATGTCTTAGTCGGGGCGGTAGGCAGTGCTTTTGGATCATCCCTTGCGATATTGCTCCATCGCCGTTGCCGCCGCCCGCTGCTGACCCCCCACTTGCCACTTCCCTGGTCATGCCTCAAACCACCCTTGTGCAGCTGGACCACATTGGCAGCACATCGCAAGACAAGTGCGGTGCGCAGCATCTGGAGACGCTGCTGGTGCTCGACTTGCAGCGCCCAGCCAGCGCAGCAGCGGCCCTTACATTTGATGCCGCCAGCGGCGCAGGGTCCACCACCGCCGGTGCCTCGGCGTTGCCGCTGGGCGAGCCGGTGCAGCACGTGGCAATCGGTGGCGGGCCGCACCTCCTTCTTGCTGCTGCCACACGGGACACCTTGGTGGTGGCCTCGCTGGAGGGCTTGGCGGCCCACCTGTTTCAGCGGCAGGCCAGCGGCGGCGGCGCGACGGGGCCACCGCAGCCGCTGTGGCAGCAGCTTGCAGCGGCGCATTGCGGCCATGCTGACGTGCTGGCCATCAGGTGGGGCGCTGATTGGGCGATGCTTGCATTAGCTGGTGAGGAATGATCTGTGGCCCCAGGCCGCGAGTTGAGGTGGCACACAGGCGCATGCTGCTGCCCAAAGCTGCTCCTTATGTATTTGACGAAGCGCCGCCTGCCTGCCCTGCTTGTGACACAGCTGGACGCAGCAGCTGGATGGAGTGCTCACCAGCAGCGCAGATGGCACGCTGACAATGTGGCACCTGCGGCCGCGTGCCGGCCCCAGCGTGCCAGAGCAGCAGCCGCTGGTGCCGCCCCCCGGCAGTGCTGCCGGCCCTGCAGCTGCCTCGCTCCGTGCTGCCTGGTCGGTGCATTCCACGGTGCCGCAGCACCTCATCTGTGCCGGAGTCAGCATCTATGCGCCATCAGCAACGGCAGCCGGCCACACCGTGGCTGCAGCGCCCCCGAGCGGTCCTGTGGGCAGCCCCGCACGGGACAGCAGCGAGGGCGAGCGTTACGCCAGCATCTGGTGGCCGCAGCACCGCGAGCAGCGGCAGCGGCATTACGCTGGCGGCATGCCATCAGTTGGGCAGGAGAAGCTGCGGCACCCGGCTGGCGTGATAGGTGAGAGATGGCCAGCAGTGAAAACTGCTGGCTTTGCTTGTAGTGCGGTGGTCACTGCGTGGCTTCTGCCAGCCGCAACTGCCAACGTTAGCAGCAAGCCAAGCATTCAGTTGCAAGCTACGCCATGAATCGGTGCAAATCCCTGTGTTTGCAGGCCTACAATGGTCTCCAGGCGTGCTGCAGAAAGATGCTCTCTCGCTGGCCGCAGCAGATCCTGCTGGTGGCGGTAGCAGTGGCAGCGCCGGAGGCAGTCCAAGCGCCGCAGCGCGCACAGACCCCGGCTCACCGTCTGTGACAGGCCTGGGCGCGGCAGCAGACATTGAGGACCATCCCGCACTGATGACGCTGTGCGAAGGTGAGCGAGTCGCCTGCAGCGTGTCATGCCATGATGGCTGCAGGTGCTGAGTGTTGAGCTAGTGACCGGTAAAGTGTTCAATCATCCTCTGCGCACTGCTTGCGGCCCTGCAGATGGCAAGGTGCGCGTCTGGGTAGAGACGTTGGTGCTGACTGAGAGCTCGCCACTTGGGCAGCCCAGCTCAGAGGCAGGGAGTGGCGCAACGCCGCCTCGAGGCGCAACGCAGTCCCCTGCCCAGCAGTCCAGGCGCAGCCCAGGCAGCGGGTCGCCTGCTGCGGCGCCCAGCAGCCCCCGCGATGTGCGTGCAGCAGCAGCGGCAGCCGCAGCGCTTGGCACCGCAGCCCCAGCCATCACCAGCTACTTCTGCATGGCACTGCTGATTGACCCCACAGCACCGGCAGGAGGTGCCACCGCGGCACGGTCAGCTCTTGGCAGCAGCCAGGCCGGTGTGAGCGAGGAGCAGCCGCCAGCTGCACACGTGGCCCTCTGGGCACGGCACGCCGGCCCGCTGCTGCTGCACAAGCAGCAGCGCCATGTAGCGGCGCCTGTGCTTTGGCTGTTCACCGCCTCAGTGCAGCCCAAGCCCATTGATGGAAGCTACAGGCTACAGCTGCAGCTGCATGCGGTGCGGGGGCTGGCCGCCATTGTGATGAGTGCGGGCTACGGAGGCAGCCTCAGCAGCACCAGCGGTGCCAGCACCAGCACGCGGCCTGCAGCCGTGCTATGGGGCCAGCACACCTGGGACCTGCCGGCGGCAGCGGCAGGCAGCTGCCCAGCCCAGCTGCTGCAGCGGCTCTGCTGCTGGGTGTCAGATGAGGAGGGATTTCCCCTGCTGCACGCATTCACCTCCAGCGGCAGTGGAGGCGGCAGCCTGCTGCTGGCAGGGCGCACTTTCTCGACTGTCGAGGATGGCTCTGCAAACCACCTGCAGGTGCGCTTGGGTGTGTAACATGGGTTGTTCCTTGGTGGACGAAGTGGCAAAAGGGCGTGATGCTACGTGTGGTGCTGTCGTGAGCACTGAACGCTGTCCGCAAATGTTCATATTTGGTCATGCATGTGCGCACATATGTACAGGTGCACAAGCAGCTGGCCGTGGCGAGCACCTGGCAGACGGCCACGATCGCGCATGAGCAACCTATCGTAGCGGTCGCCGCCAAGCCAGCAGGCAGCCATGGGAACAGCAGCAGCGGCCTGGGCATTGTGGCCAGCTGTGACAGCAGTGGCAAGCTGCTGCTGTGGGATGGCGTGCATCTGAAGCACCGCGCTGCTCAGCCAGCAGCAGCAGTTGGCAGCACGGCGGCCCTGGCCTGGCTGCCTCTCACTGGCCCGGCTGCAGCACCTAGCACAGCAGCCACCATAGCCCAGGATGCTGGGCGCCAGCATTGGCTGGCAGTCGGCAGCGGCAGCATGTTGCAGTGCTACCTGGTTGGCGGTCGGCAGCCTCTGGCGGTTGCAACTGCGGCTGTCCCGGCAGGTTGCAGCAGCATCAAGAGCTTGCACACACTGACCAGTAGCAGCAGCAGCAGCAGCATTGATGCCAGCAGCTGCTTGCTGGTTGCTGTATGCAGCAGCAGCATGGGGCGCGGCAGCATGCTTTGTGCCTGGCGCTGCACAGTCGGCAGTGGCCAGGCGAGCGGCGAAGCTGCTGCCCTGCAGTTGCAGCTTGCAGGTGCGGCAGCACCTCCCACACCAGCGGCAGTCACCACAGCAGTGACGCTGGGCAGCGGCCAGCTGCTGATTGGCACGGCCGACGGCACCGTGCAGCTGCTCGCAATCGTCCCTGGAGCTGAGGCTGGCAGCTTGCAGCTCAGGATGGCAGCCGTGGTGCAGGACAGCGGCCCAGTGGCTGCTGTGGCAGGTGACGAGGGCTGCCTGCACCTCGCCACAGTCAGCAGCTTTGGAGTGACAGTCTGGTCGGTGGCCGCAGACGGCAATGGCGAGGAGGCCAGCAGCGAGGGAAGCGATGGTGCGGCCCTGCCAGCTCGTCACTATGCGCGTGCAGCGTGTGTGCAGCTGCCTGCAGGGGCAGGGGACCCCACCGCAGCGGTTTGGGTGGGCCACACGGTTGCGCCCTGCCTGGCAGTAGGCACCAGCACCGGCAGCATCCTGCTGCTCGCTGCTGTCCGCGACCAGTACAGCCGCACCAGCTGGCAGTGGCTGGCACGTGTGCCTGCCACAAATGCGGGTGCAAGTGGCATTAGGCACTTGGTGACCACAGGTGGCAGCTGTGGCACGGTGGTGGCCGCGGCAGGAGACCAGCTGCTGCGCCTCTCAGACGCTGTGCTTCTGTCGGCTACGGAGCAAGAGAGCGGCGGCACACAGCTGCTGGGCAGGTGTGTGGTTGGGTTGTCTGTACACAGGCCTTGATTTGGTAAAATGCCCCAGCTATTTCCCATTGCCCCCTAACTTGTTGTCACCTGTCACCCTGCAGACTGCTGCTGGACGTGGCTGGGCCGCTGCCGCAGTACCACCCAACCTTCCTGGCTGCCCTGCTGCTGTCGGGCAAGCGAAGCCTGGCTGCCGCCGTGCTGCAGCGCCTTGCAGCCTGGCTCACTGCCCTGCAGCAGCACGCTGATGCTGGCGGCAGTAGCGGAGATGCTGCGGCGTCACTGCCGCCGTCCCCACAGCTGGTTGGCACCCCACCAGGGGCAAGCAGCCTTGGCGGCAATGAGAGCACGGCTGGGATCAGTGACCTGCCCACACCACAGTTTGCGGGTGGGTGCATGTACAAGCGCTGCTTGCTTGTCACGTGCCTGGTGGTGAATGCACAGGACCTTGGCTCAGCCCTGAATGGCAATGTCTGGGGCTGAGTCCTCCATTTACAGCCGCTTGACCCGCACACCGGTCCATGCCATTCTGCAGGTGTCCCCTTGGCAGAAATGGTTGACTCGCAGATGATCAAGGTTGCGCAGCTGCTGCATAAGGGCGCTCAGAGAGGGGCAGCAGCACCTGCAGACAGCCCTGGGCTGCCACAGCCAGTGCGGCAGCAGCAGCAGCCAGCGGCCAGCAGCCTGGACACTGGCATGCTGGACATGGCAGCCTTTGGGCTTGGTCCACCGGTGGCAGAGCCAGCAGCGCAGCAGCAGCCAGCGGCCAGCAGCCTGGACACTGGCATGCTGGACATGGCAGCCTTTGGGCTTGGCCCACCGGCGGCAGAGCCTGTAGCGCAGCAGCAGCCAGCGGCCAGCAGCCTGGACACGGGCATGCTGGACATGGCAGCCTTTGGGCTTGGCCCACCGGTGGCAGAGCCAGCAGCGCAGCAGCAGCCAGCGGCCAGCAGCCTGGACACTGGCATGCTGGACATGGCAGCCTTTGGGCTTGGTCCACCGGTGGCAGAGCCAGCAGCGCAGCAGCAGCCTGCTGCACAGCCACGAGCCAGCCTTCAGGCAGCCCACGGCAGCACAGCCGTGCAGCCTCAAACGGCGGCAGGCCAGCGCAGGTTGGCTCAGTTGCCGCCTGCAGCCGGCCAGCAGCTACTGCCGGCTGCCCAGCTGCTGCCTGTCCCTGCTGACTGCTATCAGCAGCTGCAAGACTTGCTGGCGCCACTCGCGGTCACAGACGCAAGCGATGACATGGCAGCTGGCTTCTTTGAGCAGGACAGCAGCCTCAACCGCCAGGTGGACCAGGGCAGGGGCGGCTCGCCGCAGGCAACGAAAGCCATCCCTGGCCTGTCGCTTGCGGAGACGTCTGCTGTCCTTGCCATTGTCCAGGCTTTCTCCCTGGATGCAGCAGGTGGCGCGGCGAGTGGCGGCAGCGGCGGTAGTGGCAGCAGCGCCCATAGCACTGCTCCTGTGGATGTTGCAGCAGCAGAGTTTGTGACAGCAGTTAGCTTGGCGCTGGCTTCTGGCGGCTCCAGCAGCGGCAGTCCTCAGACTGAGCAGCAGCAGCAGCAGGCTGGGCAGCGCATCACTGTGTACAATGCAGCTGGTGTGGCCTACACCCTGGCACCCTCTGCGGTTGCCTCGACAACCGGCTCGAGCAGCGGCGATGGCAGTGGTGGCAGCGTGGGACAGCAATGGGGACTGCTGCCGGGCCTGGATGCCAGTGCGGTTCTCTGGGCCCTGCTCTCTGGTGAGAACCCTGCTGCTGCTGCCTCAGCTCTGCTGTTGCTGCTGTTGCTGTTGGCTGGCCCCTACACTCGGGATGGCATTTCTTTGCCCCCGCCAGGCAACAGCATGTCAGAGTTGTAACCATGCACTAGCTGCCCCATCCAAACTGGCGCGCAGGCACAGAGGAGCCGATGCTGCAGCAGGCATTGCGGCGCGTGCAGGAGGAGTCTGCCACAGCCGACGCTGCGGCTGCAGCTGCCAAGTGCGCAGACACAGCTACCTTTCTGGCGGCTCGGACTGCTAACAAGCGCGATGGTGAGTCTGCAGATTAAATGCATGTTCATTTGAGCAGTGGTGTTGGAGCGGGAGAATGCATGAAAAATTGGTTGCCAAAGTCCCCTGCACTCCTGTCCTCTCTCCCTCTACAGCTGCAGACCAGCCACCCACGTGGCCGCAGCTGCGGTGCCTGGGTGCTGGCTTCTGGCTGCGCGATTTCGGCCTGCTGGCCACGCTTGCCGAGCGCCTGGCAAAGCAGCAGTTTGCAGCCCGCCGCAACGCAGATGACTGTGCACTGCTGTACTGCGCGCTGGGCAAGCGGTCTGTGCTGCAGGTTAGTTGTCCATGTTGGCATGCAATTTTGAATGGTGCACCTATCGAGCTTGCGATTCTTGTTCAAACTGATCTTGCTTGTTGGGTTACACCCTAGCTGCCATCTCCACCTGCCATGACTGCTCGACGGCGTCACTCACATCTGCCGAGCTTTCCATGATTCATCGCGCAGGGCCTGTACCGCAGCACACAGAACCGCAAGCTGGCTGAGTTTCTGTCGCGTGACTTTGAGCAGGAGGTGCACCGACAAGCAGCGCAGGTGGGCGGTGTGGGTGCATTTCGGCCAGAGACTCTTCCTACAGGTGGTTGGGCTGCTAGATCTTCGCAGCAGGTGGCCTGTCAGTTTTCTGCCAGTTACCTTCCTATTGCCCAACAGGCATATCACCCATCCTGCACCCCTTTCTGCCAATGGTTGCAGAAAAATGCATTTGTGCTGCTGGGCCAGCACCGGCACGAGCTGGCGGCCGCCTTCTTCATCCTGGGCAAGTGCAAGCGTGGGGCCATGCACAATGTTGTTGCAGTACTCTCGTTGTCTGCCGCTGGGACGTGGAAGTATCAATTGCCAATGAAACACTTCTGTCACTTGATGCTGCAGGTGGCTGCCCCCGCGAGGCAGTAGGGGTGGCAGCGAACGAGATGCGCGACCCCCAGCTGGCGTTGCTGCTGTGTCGCCTGCTTTTCCACGGCGCCGGCAGCGATGCAGAGCTAAGCGTGCTGGAGCAGCTGCAGCACAAGTCCGAGGCAGCGCCAAGCAGCGACGCGGCGGCCGCCGCAGCTGCATGCTGCTGGCTACGGGCTGATGCTCCAGCAGCTGTTGAGCAACTGCTTCGTGGCGAGCGCTCATGTCTTGCAGCGGCAGCCACAGCAGAGCATGCTGCCCAGCTACTGTCACTGCTGCACATGCTGGTGGCAGCTGTGCCCCCAGCGGGCAGCGAGCAGGCTGCCAAGTGGCGGCGGCTGCTGCACCGGTGCCTGTGGTCCCTGGCTGCTGGCCTGCGGCGCTGCGGTCTGCATGCTCTGGCTGTGGAGGCAGCAGCGGCCGCCCAGGCAGACGGTGTGGGCAGCTCCGTCCAGAGCTCCGCAGCCTCCTGCACCGAAAGCCTGGAGCAGCAGCAGCAGCAGGCGCTGCTGCAGGGCCAGCTTCTGGCGGAGGCGCTGCTGCCGGCAGTGCTGGAGCAGTGGCAGCGGCATCGCAAGCACCTGGACGCCGATGCTGCATACCAGCTGGACTTGCTGGAGCAGCAGGGCGTGGCAGTGGATGCTGCTGCTGTGCTGGCACGGTTGCGGCACATGCGGCGGGGCCTCCTGTCCTCGGAAGAGCAGCATGCGGCAGGCCTCTGGGCGGCACCCCTGTCGGGGCTGAGCCACCCGCTGAGCAGCGCAGCCAGCCTAGGTGGCAGCAGCTTCCGCAGCCGGGAGTCGGAGACGGCGCGCTGGCAGCAGGCGCACCAGCGGCAGTCCGCACTTGTGGCCGAGGGGTGCGTCGTGTGTGGTAGCGGAGGTTGTGCTATGAGGTTGTCTGCCTGTTGCGTCCACAGTCCCCTTGTCCACCAGACTGGTCTGGCTGAGCATGAATTACTTGCCCTTCCGGAGCGAGTGCAGGCAGGTGCTGTTCCGCGTGGACAATGACAAGCTGGAGGCTGTGGCCTGCTGCCCGCTCATGTCGCCAGGTGAACCGCTCTCAGCACCTCAACCACACTCACTAACGGCTTGAACACGGCAATAGCTTCACTGGTTAGGGCTGCCGTGATGCCTCACCTGCCATACGGTACACCCTGCCCTGTGCTGCAGATGTTCTTGGCCGGCCCGTGGTTGTGGCGTCCCACCGCATGGGGTTGGTGGAAGGGCAGCTGCACGTCGTGCCCCCAGAGGTGGGCTGCTGCTTGACGGCACGGCATGCAGCGCAGTGCAGTTTGTGCCGGGATGGATTCCACAGTGTTTGGTGCTTGACCTCGCACCTGGCGGCAGCCTGCTTACACGGCTTGGTGTTCCCTGCTGTGCAGCCGCTATCGCCCCTCCAAGAGGTGCCTGACTCGCCGGCGGCAGCTGCCGCGGCGCTGCTGGAAGAGGAGCAGCAGCAGCGGGGCGGCATGTTCAGCAGGCTGCTCAGCCAGCTCTTTGACCAGTCGACGTGGCAGCAGGACCCCACGTGGCACCACGGCACTGCAGGTGCGCCCTTTCTGTTGCGATCGCATGCATGCAATGTGCAGCACGCCACTCTGTTGCACTTTGTCAGACGCCATGCGTCCAACTCATCCCTTTTTGCTGCTGTCAACTTTCGTGCTGCAGAGTTCGATGTGGTCGGTTCGGCTACAGAGCTTGCCAGCGTTGCCAGCCCACATGGCACTGTGCGAGCGCACAGCATTCAGACAACAGCCATTTCTGCCCACCCCTCCAAGCAGTTGTAAGTTGGCAGAGCGGCCGATGTAGACTGCTTCGGCCGCTTTGATCCTTTCTGCCCTAAAACAATTATGTCAAGCGTCCTTACGGTTGTGCAGGTACTTGACAGGATGCTCGAGCGGCCTCCTGCACCTGTGGCAGTTTGGAGAGCAGCATGCCCTGGCGACGTACACACCTGGTAATGCCTGCCTATGTGGACTGCTGTCGTGCAGGTGCAGCCTCTGATGCTGTCCTCTTGTTGAGCCTCGCCAACACCAAAAGTGCTGCCTGTGCCCTCTGTTGTCTGCAGTCCCAGGGTCGGAGCTTGAGAAGATCAATCAAACGTTCAGTGGCCTGCTGTCCTTCTCCCGCTCGTTCAAGTACTCTACAGCTGCTCCAAGGTGCGCCGGCAATGCGTGAGCGATCACGGCCAGTGCACTGGACCAGCGTGTCTTGCAAAATGACCTGCCTGCAATCTTTCCCAACACCCTCAAGCTCTTGCTTTGGGCTGCAGGCTTGCCAACTGGGGCAAGGCGGCAGCCGTGCGCTTTGCGCCGAGTGGCGAACGGTTTGCAGCAGTCGGAGAGGGCGGCGTGGTCGCCACCTGGAGACTGGATGCACCCACCAGGCAAGCGTAAGAGGTGGTTTGCACTATAATGCGCTTCCACGCCATGCGGTCCTCATGTACTCACCCGGCTGCCACACTGCACATTCGCTCCTGCAGGCTGGCAGACGCAGATGGGCATGGGTGTGCAGAGTGGTGGCACCAGGTGAGCCAGTGCAGACTGTAGATTGGCCAACTGGACACCAACTTTTGCACCGCTTAGAAACCTGCCCTTTACTCTGTGCTTGTGCAGGCGCTCAGCAAACAGGGCTGTGCGGTGGACTTTGTGGGCGGGTCCAGCAGCGTGCTTGTTGTTGGCGGCCGCTGCATGAACAGCAGCGGCGGTAGCACCAGCAACCTGAGCGTATGGGACACCATGGCACCTACTGCCGCAAGCTGCGTGGGCCGGCTCTCTAGCCATCAGGCAAGCTAGCCAGGCAACGGCAACCACGGTTGACAAGGCCTGTCCAAATCAATTGCTGTATTTTCCTTGTGGTCATCATCCTGCGCTCCACCCTGCTTGCAGGCGACTGTCACATCCGTGGCCATGTTGCCGGGCGGCTGGCTGCTGGCGGCAGGCGATGCAGAGGGCGGCCTGTCCTGCACAGACTTGCGCATGATCGGAGGCAGCAGCGGTAAGCGTAGCCAACATGGAGCAGCGGACATGAATTGCGTTGCCAAGCCCTCCCGGTTTTCCGTTACCCTGTGTGCTGACGTGTGTTGCGCAGGTCCGCGGTTGCTGTGGAGTGTGAAGGCTGCCCGCGGCGCTCTGCGGGCATTAGTGCCCATTCCTGGCATTGCTGGCACGAGCGGTGCGCTGCGCTATGGCAGCGGCGGCAGCAGCGCGGTGCTCGCGACGGCCGGCATGGACGGGGCCGTGAGGCTGTGGCGCGGCAGTGATGGAAAGCTGCTGCAAAGCCTGGAGCTGGCACACTACAGGTGTGTCTGTGCGTGGAGGCTCTGGTCTGGCGGAAGACTTTGTTGCCCAGCACCCATCATCTGCTGATGGCTTGAGTCTAACTTATGCTCCCCCATGCTGTGCGTGCAGCTCGCGGCCAACCAGCGCAGGCAGCCGGCGCTCGAGCCATGACGGTGGTGCCCCGCTGTCCCCACGCCTCACGCCTGGCAGCCACCCAGTGCCTGTCACTGGGCTGGCAGCATGCGAAGAGGGCCTGGTCAGCTGCGGCAGCGATGGCTGCGTACGCCTGTTCACCTTTGTATGAAGAATCCATTCGATTCTTGACCTCGATTGCATTTACAGGCGCAGCACTGTATCAAACAGCAGCAATTTAACATGCAGCAGCTGCTTGCCATCATAGGTTTGCCAGCTCCGCCAGGAATGCATTCACCTGCAGCCACCGACAAAGAGGAGAGGGCCGTCAAGAGTGCAGCTGCATACTGAGGGTCTAAATGTTCGGGCAGCATTTGAAACTGCAAATCAGGCCCCGCCTGTGCACGTGCGCACCTTGTCGTCCACCGATGGAGCCGCAGCTGCAGCAGCGGGAGCGGCAGGCCGCTGCTGCTGCAGCGTGCGAGGCACCAAGCCGAAACCTGCACAAGGGGGAGCCAGAGATGTAATGCTCAACTATTGCTGGCAGCACACAGGCAGCACACTGGGCAGCAGGCTGTCAATCCTGCAGTCCCAGATGCCCCAAACTCGCCTGACGCCGCAGGGGATGCCTTGGTAATCGGCCGAGCCGGCGCCTGCTCTCGCCGCACGCGCACCGAGGCCGGCACCAAAGCCGTGACTGCATACAGCGCAAGGCAGGAGAGCAAGTCAGCTGTACCAAGGCTGTGGGCTATGCCAAGCACAGGGGAGCCCCAGCGAGCGTGCAGCATCATGACAGATACTCAAGTGCACTCACCTCGCTTGTCCTCATGCGCCTTGGGCAGCGGCACCACCGTGCTCTTGCCGCTGATGACCGCACCCTTGGCTGGGCGCTGCTGCTGCTGCTCGCCGTCCATGCCGCCGGGCGGTGGCGGGAAGGGCGGCGGTGCATCATGCATGTGCACGTCAGCAGGCCGGGCAATCACGCCGCGAGGGGGTGGGCCTGCATTGTTGAATGCGGATACATATGTATGTCCGAATCGAACATGACACAGCCAAGAGCATGTGCAAGCCTCCAAAACAGGCACATAGCCAGCAGCACACTTCCTCAGTTCAACATCCTTACGTGGCGGGGGCGGCAGGAATGGCATGCCCGGCGGCATGCCCGGCGGCATGGGAGGCGGCGGAAGGGGCGCTGCTGGATGCGCCCCCGGCGGTGGGCCAGGCGGCGGCGGCAGCGGCTTGCTTGCATCTGTTCCTGGCGGCGGCCCGGGCGGCGGCGGTAGCGGCTCTGCTGCTGCTTTGCCCGGCGGCGGCCCTGGTGGCGGCGGCAGTGGCGCTGCTGCTTTGCCAGGTGGCGGCCCCGGCGGCGGTGGCAGCGGTGCTGCGCCCGGTGGCGGGCCAGGGGGCGGCGGCAGTGGCGCCATGCCCGGTGGCGGCCCGGGTGGCGGCGGCAGTGGCACCGCGCCGCCTGGCTGGGGGGGCGGCATGCCTGCACCATGGGGCTGGAGTTGGTTGTCAACAAATGAACGCGGCTGCCGCCACGGTTGGTTAGACTGCATATTTTGAATGGCACAGCATGTAGCACCACTCGTCAACTTGCCTGGTGGCAGCGGAGGCGGGCGCGGCGGCGGCGGCGGCAGCCCTGCAGGCAGCGGCGGCTGCTTGGGCACCGGCAGAGCCAGGCCGCCCTTGCCCGCTGCTGGCAAGTCTGACGACGTCTTGTACCTGCACAGGGAGTGCGCAATTGCAGTCGTTCAGATGGTCAATGCTTGCGGCATGGCTGCCCTACACCTAGATCCCTCCATGAAGAACTCACTTTTGCGGCTTGCCCGGCGGCGGGATGCCCATGGGGTTGAGGGTAGGGTGGTAGTACACTGCAAAAGGGGAGAGCAGCACGATTCAGGGCCTGGCAGCCTGGCAAGTTCGAGTGCACCTGTGGCCTTCTTCTGCGAGGCAGCAACGTGCGGACAAAGCAAATTGGGGCACAGCGCGCAGCTCCCGACCAGGCGTGCAGGCAGCAGCATTACCGGAGTCCTCAGGGCGGCCCACTGGCTCTGCTGCAATCTCCTCCAGGCCGCGGCCGCCCATGCGCTGAGCTGCCTCTTCCTCCTGCGGAGCATTGGGCAAGACAGCCCGTTGGTCAAGCCAGGGCTGACAGTGCATGCACAATGCCACAAAGCTGCTTGCCACCAGCGGTGGCTGCCGCAGCTGTCACCAACATTGCTGTGCAACTTAAGGCGTCAGATGGCAATGCAGAGGTACGCTGCCAATCAAGCAGCAGCGCACCATCTTCCGCTTGATGGCCAGGTCGTACGCCGCCTGCAGCGCCTTCTTCTTCAGCCTGCGCAACAGATTGAGGGAGAGGGTATTTATCAAGGGACTCCCTTGCCGGGGATGCACAGCATGATGAGGCTGTGTAAAGTAGTAGATACAATGTGATTGCGCGGCGCAACACCGAAACTGCCCAAGCGCCCTTCACGCACCTGAGGCTGGGGTTCATCTTGCCCGCCTGCTCCAGCGCAATCACCTCCTTGAGCTGCTCCTTGAGCGTCTCGGGGTCATCCCTGCGTTGGCCGCACCTCTAAAAATTTAGCCACAACAATCCCTGGCCTGCCTGCAGCGTGCATTGCAAGTACCACAGCCGTGCTGCCGCCCTCTTTCCCATTGGCAGGAGGCAGCAGCGGCAGCTGTCACCTCTGCTTCAGTGCCGCACGGTTGAGCTGCCTCTCCTTCTTGTTTCGCGCAATCTCCTTGGCGCGCTCCTGCTTCCTGCAGGCGGAAGAAAGGTGGCACGCAGGGGGTTGTCATCATTGCGACCACGTGGCCGGCTGCAAGAGTAAGGCAGCAACGACTCGGGGGGTGCGCACCTGTGGGCATCGGCCGGGTTGATATCCCGGTTGCCTTTCTTCTTCACCATGGTGCCAGCACCACCTCACGTCGGCCCGCCGGGGAGGGTTGCCTGCAGGCGCAGGTCGGCGGCGGCGGCAGGTCGGCAGCAGCGGCGGCGGCAGCGGCGGCGGGCTGTTGCAGGGCTGCAGCCGGGTCGGCAGGCTGGGCGGATCCATTGCAGGGGTCACTGAAGCCCGGCGGAGGGAATCGGGGCCTCGAAAGCCGCGCAGCGGCTGTTCGCGCTGCTGGCGCTCGTCAGGAGGCGCCGCAGGCATTCGGTTACCTGCCCACACCTCGCGGCTGTTGTCGCAGCTGCGGCTGTGCCCCGCCGGGCCGTCGGGACGCTCCAAGCGGCCTGGAGGAGTCCGGGCGCCCACCTCTGCAAGCGTTCTGCAGCGTCGGCCCCTTAAAATGCGAGCACAAAGCTGCAGTGTGCAGCAGGACGCAGGCGCTGCCAGCCTGCCACAGCAGGAGGCGGCCAGCCCAGCGGGCGGCGGCGTGACGGCGGGGGCAGTGCAGTGCGTGGGGGCAGCACACCACAGGCGACATGCCATGGCAGCATGCCTCCTGCAAGTCGGTGCCGTGTGCCAGCAGGTCTGCACCGCGAGTTTATTGACATGATGCTCCCGTCCACACCCACGGCAGAACTGCTGCTGAGGGGCTGTGCCGTCGGGGCAGCTGCCTGCCTTGCAGGGCTGCGACCAGCTGCAATCGAGACAGTGACGTCCACTTGCACAGTCCCCATGTTCAGCCGGCATCAGTGCGAACAGCAGGGCTGCCTGGCACGGCCATGCAACACGCAATCGGTGCAGCGCGCCGCCTCCATGCGGTGCCGCCGCCGCCAGCCGAGCCGTCGCCGATGTTATCAGCTCCCAGGCTGCTGCAGGGTGCTTGATCACCTCGCCCCCTCCAGCGCGCCATGACGCAGGCCCCGCCGGCCGCCCTGCTGCTGCAGGGCCTGTCCCCAGCGACGCTGCAGGCGCTGCAGGGGCTCACGCTGCCGCAGCTTCAGGCGCTCAGCCTGAAGGATCTGGAGGGGCTGGGCCTGCGCGGAGCGGATGCCCGGGCAGTTTACCGCGCAGTCAACCTCGCACAAACGGAGTTCAGCCCGCAGCTCACACCCCAGCCCAGCAGCGGCCTCAGGTGAACCCCGTGCCCTTGCGGCCCGCTTGCCGGGCCTCCACGCCCACCCGCCGCCGCTGCTGCCGCCAACCTTGCACCACCCAGCCGCCCGCCAACCGACTCGATTCCGCAGGACGGACGACGACCTGGTGGACCTGGGGGATGATGACGACTTTCTCACCCAGGTGCGGAAAGACGGCAGCTGGGCAATGCCTGATCAGCAGGTGACAACAGCCAATACGCAGGGTGTGAGCTGTTGGCTCGTGTCCAATGTCGCAACGCTCCAAGCTGCTCGCCGCCGCAGGACCTGGACCTGGAGGGCTTTGTGGACCAGGCATTCACGCTGTCCCCCGCCCAGGTGGCACCTGACGCAGCAGGTGCGGCAGCTTGTGGGCGCTGTAGCAGTGGGGATGGCAGCAGGGCGTCATGTGGGTGCTGCTGAGCCCCCAGACCCAAGAGCGCCTACCCATGCCCGCCTTGCAGCCGCTGCGGCGACCGGCGTGCACCTGCTGAACTCGCTGCCCGACGCGCCCAAGATCCGCGTCATTGTGCGCAAGCGGCCGCTGAACAAGAAGGTGACTGCCGGGTGCTGACTCCCCTGGGCTGCGTGCTGTGCCGCCTGGAGGAGCGTTTGTGGTGCAGGTGCCATGCATGGCCTGCCCACCTGTGCACATCATCTGCCACGCTGTCCGCCGCCTTCCGCCCCAGGAGCTGGAGAAGTGTGAGACGGACGTGCTGGAGTGCGACAGCCTGGCGGCGTGCCTCTACGTCAATGAGCCGAAGACCAAGGTGGACCTCACCAAGTACATCGAGCGCCACATGTTCCGGTGGGTGCTGCCTCCATTTCTTCATCTTCATGGTCGGGATGGCTGGCGTGGATGGCAGGGGGCACCCGAGCAGCTGGCCGCTTGCAGCACCCGGTGACCCCAACTCCGCAGCACCCGGCGACCCCAACTTAGCAGCACCCGCTTCCTCCACTGGCTGCTTTCGATAGGCCAGCTCTGCCTTTGCCTGCCCCTCGAGCAGGTTTGACGACGTATTTGATGAGAACGTGGACAACAGCCAGCTGTACAACCAGGCGGTGCAGCCGCTGGTTGGCACCTTCTTCAGGTCGGATGGGAGCGGGGCTGGAAGGCTGCGTGCTTGAGCACAAGCCAAAGCAAGTGTGCCAGCGGGTGTTGAGCTGGCCCCTTGAGACGCAACCGGCTGATGCAGGGGCGGCAAAGGCACGTGCTTTGCCTACGGTCAGACGGGCAGTGGCAAGACGTACACCATGTCACCACTGCCGCTACGGGCTGCGGCAGACATGTTTGCGATCATGCAGCAGGAGGCCTACGCCAACTTGTCTCTGCACGTCAGGTGCGGCAGTGGGAACCTGCCCACTTGACTGCCTGCGGGCAGGGACCCCCATGGTACCGCACTCTGCTGCACTGGTGCAATCAATTGACAAACCGACCTTCTCTTCCCCTGTTGTTGCGCCACAGCTGCTACGAGATCTACGGCGGCAAGGTGTATGATCTGCTCAACGGGCGGAAGAAGCTGGAGGTTCGCGAGGACGGCCGCAAGCGGGTGCAGGTGGGGCAGCTGGAAGGCAGGCGTGGACTGGCTGAGCCCCGGGGCAGCTGGAGGCAGGCGCGGACTGGCTGAGCCATGACAGCAACAAATTGCGCTCCAAAAGGGAATTGCAGTTGCTTTTTGCAGCGTCCAAACGGCTGAAGTGATCCCTTGAGCTTGTTTGTTACCAGTGTTCACTGCCATCCCGGCCGCAGGTGGTGGGGCTGCGCGAGGTGGGAGTAGGCAGCCTGGAGGTTCTGCAGCAGCTATGTGACCATGCGGCTGCAGCTCGCAGCACCGGCAGCACCGGCGCCAATGACGAGTCATCCCGGTGAGTCGGCCTTCACATTGGCGGGAAGGCTGGACCATCTATCCTTTCATGACTCAGACAGCTCACCACTCTGCATGCTGGCCATGGATCCCCTTGCAGATCGCACTCGATCCTGTGCTTTGCGCTGCGCACCAACAATGAGCCGCCAAAGACAGTCGGAAAGCTGTCCTTCATCGACCTGGCGGGCAGTGAGCGCGGCGCGGGTAAGCAGCAGTTGCGTGCTGGTACCTGCAGGACTGACAGGGAGCCGGCAGAAGGCACTTTGCCTGCCAGCACCACCCGGTGCACACCACCAATGCAATCTGCACCCGCCTCGTCCACTTGTGCAGACACGTACGAGAACGACAAGCAGACGCGGCTGGAGGGTGCCGAAATCAACAAGAGCCTGCTGGCGCTCAAGGAGTGCATCCGCGCGCTGGATGCCGATGCCAGGTGCGTTGTAGCCCGGCTTGGGAACAGCATGGGAAGTCCCCAGCAAGATGCCACCCAACTGACAAGTCTGCTTTGTGGCCCTTGGTTGCAGGCACATTCCCTTCCGTGGCAGCAAGCTCACAGAGGTGCTGCGTGACAGCTTCATCGGTGAGGGGGCCCAGGTGGCATGCAGGGGAATTGCTGCCGTGGTGTCGGCATCATGTTCAACCATGTGCAGACCACTTGCGTTCTTCTCTCCACTGCAGGCAAGAATGCACGGACCGTGATGATTGCGAATGTCAGCCCCAACAGCGGCAGCTGCGAGCACACTCTCAACACGCTGCGCTATGCCGACCGCGTCAAGGGTGAGCCACTTGCCTTCAATTACCCCAGTTTGGCTCAAGGCAGCGGTTGCGATCGGGGTTATCATGCCACGATTGCATGGCAAGCCATGCTGGTCAACGTTGCCATCCCATGCCAATCCACCAAATGTTTGCAGAGATCCGCAAGCCTGGCAGCGCTCCTGGCAACATGGGTGGTGCGGCTGCAGCTGCAGCGCCGGCCCCACCGGCCAACAGCTTTGCTGCTGAACCGCCGCAGGCACGGGAGCTGCCGCCGCCTCGTCAGGCAGCACCCCAGCCTGCGCCTGTGCCCGTGGGCCAGCAGCCGGCAGCCCCAGGGGTGTTTGAGGCACCGCAGGCCTTTGCTCCACGCGGCGCAGCAGCTGCTGCGCCGGCTGCTAGGGCTGCTAGCCGCCTGCCCAGCCGGCGGGATGGATCAGGCATCCCACCGGGACCCGTGGCGCCACCTGCTCCTGCAGCGCCGCCACCTGCATTCGCCTACCAGCAGCCTACGGCGCAGCCTGCCTACCAGGCCGAGCAGCGGCAGGCTGCCGCGCCCCCACCTGTGCAGCAGCCTGCTCGTGTGCCGCAGCCGGGGTGGGACACGCCACCTGCCGGCACCCCCCCAGCTGCCAGCGCCAGCTGCGGGGACGACCTGCTGGGGCAGGTGATCGCCGCAGAGGACGACCTCATCACTGCTCACAGGTGCGGTGGAGTTGGGTTGCCGCAGAGGGCGGCGGTGCGGTATGCTCCAGCTGCTCAGCTTGCCTGGAAGCCCCACCAACCCAAGTGCATGCTGACTGTTCCAACGCCTGCAGGCAGCACATCGAGGAGTGCATGGCTGCTGTGCGTGAGGAGATGAACCTGCTGGCCAACTTGGATGGCAGCAGCGGTGGAGGTGAGGTGCAGGCAGACGGTTGCTCAATGCGTGGGTTGGGTGGGTTGGAAGCGGGCGGCCTCCACCTCTGCTTCAGCGCTCATGGGCTGCCCTTGGTGCGGCCTGCTTACACACCCTGCCCTCTGCGCCCGCCATGCAGGCGACATCGAGCGATACTGCAGCGACCTGTCGGCACTGCTGGCGCAGAAGCAGGCCAGCTTGTCGCAGCTGCAGCTGCGCCTCCATGCCTTCCAGCAGCTGATGCGGACAGCCATGAACAGCCGGGGGGCATGAGTGATGCAGCCACGAGCGCTCTGTGGCTGACTGAGTCCCAGTGTAAGTAGAGTAAGCAGTGAGGCATCAACCACAACTGCTGCAAGTCTGGGCAGCGGTTGTACGTGTGTGGCTCCGCCCTTGCTGCTGCCTCAGCGGCACGCCTTCCTGGCACTCTTTAGGTGCCCATTGCGAGGGAACTGTTACCAGGTTGGCAAGCACAACGAGTGCACTAGCATGCTGCCAAAACTGCTGGGCGGCTGCTTAGCTGGCCGCTGCCGTTGCGCGGGTGTAAATCTGCGGGTGCGGGGGCAGGGGGCCATGCGGGTGGTCAGTGCACAAGGCCAGTGCAGGTGCTGCCGCCAGGGGGAGCCACAATGGCCTTGCTGCCCCTCAGCCTTGCTAAGCAGCACAACCGCAGCGCAATAGCTTCTGCATGACTGCGCACCTGCTGCGCGCGGCTCTTGGCCACCTCCTTGATCAGGCCCTTGCCCAGCAGCTCCTTGATGGCGGCGCGCGCCAGGCTGCCGTTGATCTGAGGCAGAGGGAGGTGGGGCAGGCGGCAGACTGATGTCTAGAACGCCAGAGCACCGCGGGGAAGGGCCACCCACAGCACACCGCAGCCGACCGTGGCCTGCCAAGCAGCAATCCGAGAGGTGTACCGCCGCGCTGGAGGAAAATGAACCGCCTCCACAAAGCGCACCCGCAGGCGGTCGGACAGCACCGAGGGAGTGATCATCTTGTACTTGGGCACCTCAGTGAGCAGCTTCTCGTAGGTGGCCTGCAGCAAACAGAGGGGGCAGCGCAGCGCAGCGACTGTTCGGGGGCTGGCACGAACGGTGCACCAGCAGCCGTGCACATCGCCGCATGTCGCAGCCCTGGCCATGAGTCCTGGCAACTCTGCAATCTGGCGCCGTTTGGTTGCCGTTGCGCCCACGACTGCCGCCACCATTCGACTTGCCCACCAGGCACGCGCGGCACAGCCGAGGCCGCCTCCAGGCACAGCGGAGCCCAGGCAAGCGCATGCACGCAGCCAAGCATGGTGGCGTGAGCGCCGCTGGCTTGCTGCTGCACATGGTCGCACCTTGTCGAAGAGGACCAGGTTGTTAACCTTCTCCTTCAGCTTGCCCTTGGACCATTTCTGCTCGGCGTGGCAAGGGTGGGGAGCGCGGCGGCGGCGGCAGCAGCATCAGCACACGGGTGATGCAGCAGGCAGCGCGGGCGGCGGTCAGCCGGCGGAAGCGGCAGCAACAGCAGACAACGGCAGACGCAGGTGCAGCGCGAGGGGAAGGGAATCTAGCAGCAGCAGCAGCAGCACTCGCGGCAGCCGCCTCTCGACCGCCGCCGCCGCCGTCGGCGCCGCCGCACCTTCTTCTTGCCCTTGCTGGAGTTGGCGGCGGCAAGCGCCTTCGCCTCCTTCGACTTCTGCTCCTTAGGGGCCTGCAGGGGCGGGAGGGGGGCGGGGCAGCTCGGTGCGGGCGCGCGAGCGTGCGGTGGGCCCGCATGGCCGCCTGCGGCCCTGGCCGCGCCAATTCGGGCCCGCTGCCGCGGTCGGCGGGGCACGCCGGCCCAGCTGCAGCGGGCTGGGCGGCCGCGCATCGCCCCGCTCGCGCAGGCGGCTGCCCAGGGGGCGGCGGAGACCAGCCCAGGCCCACGCACCATCTTGCTGGCTCCAGGCAAAGAGGGCGAGTGCAGCGGGGACGCTGGCAATGAGCGCCGGCGACCCTGGCAGGCATGAAATGCGGGCGCCCCGCCTGCCCCGCCCCTTTCTTTCGTCTCTCTGGAGCCTTCAGGTGCACGCCCTGGCGCGCTGCCGCTCCACAGCCGGCCCTGCCCGGCGCCCTGCGCGCCGGCATGGCCGCCGCCGGCCCCAGGCCCCGCTTGCAGCAGCCCGGCCAATGCGGCATGTGCACGGCAAACGTGGGGCAGCAGGGCACCGCCCGCCAGCGCCGCCTGCCCGGAGCCCACCGCTGCCGCCGCCGCGCCCCTCCGCGCCCCGCAGGCTGAGAAGGAGAGCGTAAACTCGTCACCATGGTGGCCGCCAAGAAGACCAAGAAGGCTCAGGAGAGCATCAACTCCCGCCTGGCGCTGGTGATGAAGTCGGGCAAGTACACCCTGGGCTACAAGACCACGCTCAAGACGCTGCGCTCCGGCAAGGTGCGGCGCGGCTGTGGCCCGGCGGGTACCCGCCCGGCCGCTGGCATCCGCTCTAGAATGCGCGGGCCCCTGGGTGCACATGCGACATTGCGCAGTGGGCCGCGCACCCTCTGCAGCCCTGGCAACTGTGTGCGCAGGCGTCTTGAGCGCCCACTGCTGCTCCCCGCCCCCTGCAGGCCAAGCTGGTGATCATCTCCAACAACTGCCCCGCCGTGCGCAAGTCGGAGATCGAGTACTACGCCATGCTGGTGCGCGCTGGTGCTGCGTGGGTGGCCAACAAGCACTGAGGCACCGTCCCCCACTGCCCCACGCCCTGCTGCACGCTGCGCAGCCCTGCTGCCTGCCAAGGCCCCGCCAGCCTGCCTCCCCCCCACCGCCGTTGCCTCATGCCCCCTTGCCTTGCAGTCCAAGACCGGCGTGCACCACTACAGCGGCAACAACGTGGACCTGGGTACCGCGTGCGGCAAGCTGCACCGCGTGTCCGTGCTGACCGTCACCGACCCCGGTGACTCCGACATTGTGTCCAGCATGTAAGCGGCGCGGCGCTGCATGTGCCTCAGGGCGCCGTCTGAGCTGGCACCGCCCATTGTGTAAGAGTCAGAGGAAGCCACACCAGCCCAGTTGGATGGCAGCAGGCAGGGCAGGCCAGTGGGATATGGCGCAGGAGGACCCCAGTGCAGCAGCCACCATGGCTTTTGGCTGCCTGCACCCTGTGGCATGGCGATCAATGTGCCTGCGCTCAATCATCTGTGCTGTGTTCGACTTACATAGCCTGGGGGGCGTCAGGAGATGGAGCGAGCAATGGAGAGCTAAAGCAGGGGAAAGAGGAACCGAAAGGAGCTGAACAATGAAACTGCTGCGGGGGCGGATAGTGCTTTGAGGAATGGCGTGTAACGTTCATGTGTGGCGTTGCTGCTGCTGCTGCTGCCGCTGGTGGCACTCGGCAGGTTGGGCGCAGAATGGTGCGCCTGCTGCCGCCACCGGACCGTTCAGCCAGCTCACTCGCTGGGCCGCTCCTGGCCCTCCCACGTCGCGTTCCACTGCTTGTCATAGAACGTCGCCTCGTCAATCAGGCCCTTGAAGCGGTCGATGTCGCTGCTGGAGCGGACGAGCAGGATGCCGAACACGGCCACGTGCAGCAGCACCTTGCCCAGGAACGAGTTTTGCTGGTCCAGCAGGCCCACGCCTGCAGCGCATGGTGTGCGGGGGGCAGGAGGGTTGGATGCATGACAATGGGGTGGGCGCCTTGGGGCAGGCAGGCAGGCACGAGGCAAACCTGACCTGATCCAGCATTTTGGCCGAGCAGGGCCACAGCAGCACACCAGCCAGCAGCCCACCAGCAGCCACCCGCCTGGCGTCGGTGCTGGTGTCCCTCCCCCTCACCGGTAAGCTGGTCCACAAACAGCGCGAGCACGTAGCCGACCATGGCGGCGCGGCCGTTCAGCTTCTCCGCCTCCGGCAGGTGGAAGCGGCGCACCCACGCCCACCAGGGGATCTCCGCAGTGTCAAACAGCACGGGCTCCTCGTTGGCTGCAGATGGGGGTGGAGTTGCCAACAGTGAGAGGTGTGCAGGCAGGGCTGCGTGCACCAGGCCTCCAAGAAGCAGGAACAGGGGCTCGAAGGGGTGTCCGTGCCGACACATTCAGGCAGATCATGCACCATGCAGAGCAGGGGGATGAGCGTGCTGTGGCGGTGCAGCAGTAGACAACTGTCCTCCACTCACTGCAGGGGATGGGCGAGTCCTCCAGCAGCTTGCGGCGCGCCATCTCAGCGTCGATCACAGCATCCCAGTCGGTCTCGCCGTCCGCAGCCCTGCGGGCAGCATGGGCGGAGTGGATGGCAGCAGATGTGACGCGGGTGCTGAGCATGTGCCCTGCCGCCTGCTGCGGAAAATATCCAACGCCCAGGCCTCGGCTTCCAACCGTGCCGCATCTAGCGCAGGACGCACTTGAACAGGGACAGGTCCCAGCGGCCGTTCTTCCAGCGGTAGTCGGAGAAGCGGCCGTCCACCAGCTGCAGGGCACGGGCGTTGGAACAGTCAGCTGCGCAGGCATGGGTGGTTGTGGGTTGTGGTGCCAGCAGGGCTGCCGTCCGTGCTGCATACACGTGCCCCGGCACAGCAGCCAACAGCATGCCAGCTTCTGTGTGACCCTAGACCGCCACATGGCAGCAGCAGGCGGCGCATGTGCACCTGCAGCACGGGGCCGGTGGTCTGCACGCCCTCAGCCATGCTCTTGAACTTCTCGCTGGCATCCTTGCCGGCCGCCGCAGCGCCCTGCAGCGTGCCGCCACGCTGCAGCGGGGACGGCTTGCGCTCCTGCTCAAGCAATGGTGGGAGGCAGGGGGCACGGGGTGAGGCATAGCGCTCCTCTCCTGCGAGGGCGCGGCGCTGCCGCCGCGAGCGGCTGCTGGGGCGCTCCCGCCCAGGGCTGCCCAGGTGCAGTAGGCTGCCCACCGCCGCTGCCGCTGCCCCCAGGCACCCCCCAGCCGTCTCAACACCGGCTGGCAGCCCTGCAGGGGCCTGCAAGCGCGTGAGGGGTGCGGGGCGGCCCGGGCCCGGCGTGTTGGCGCACCTTGACGGCCGTGGCAGTGCCAGCAGCGCCGTTCTCGGCGGCCGTGCAGCGCACAGACCGCTGGACGCGGGGGCGGGCGCAGACCGCCGCGGCGGTGCGGGTGACCGTCGCGCACTGCATTATCGGCTGCCTGCGCTGCTCCTGGTAAACCGCGGGGGTAGGGCCGTACCGAAGGAGGGTGCAGCGGGCGCCCAGCACATACTTCGGCAAGAGATAGCGGGGGTGTGCTGCTGCGTGCTGTGCTCCCATGTGGCGCTCCCCCGGGCCTCTGGGCCGGCCCTGCCGTGATCGCGGGCCCATCCACTGCACGGGGAGCATCGGTGGCCAGCAGCGGAGCCACGATGATGACCACCCAGCTGGCGCAGCCGCTGACGGGCTTCGCCCCGGCAGCCAGGCCTCGGGTGAGTGCTCGTCACGCACGATGTCGGCCAATGCACCCGACAGCAGCGCCGCTGCCGGTGCTGGCCCGCCGCCAGCAGCGCGGTCGGGCGCTGGGCGGCGCGTGGGAGGGTTGGACCGCCCGCCAAGCATCCCTGATCACTCCAAGGCGATAAATAACACGCGCATTGCCATGCCCGCGCCCGCTGCAGGCGGCGCGCCCCCGCGCCGTCGCCGTGCGTGCCGCCGCCCAGCGCGAGACCGACCCCAAGAAGCGTGTGGTCATCACTGGCATGTGAGTGCTTGCAAGTCACGGGGAAGCAGGAAGGCGCTGGGGCAGCGCCCACGCTGGCCCGCCGGCGTCCCACTCGCCGGGCAGCGCCGCTGGCAGCGCTCGCTCACACGCGGGCTGATGCGGCGCAAGCTGATGCTGGCGAGCCGACGCACCGACCACCCCGTGTGCTGCAGGGGCGTGGCGTCCTGCTTCGGCAACGAGGTGGAGCCTTTCTACAACCAGGTGCGGCGGTGTGGGGCGCAGTGCAGCAGGCCTGGGCACCTCCCCACCGATGCTGTCAAACCGTCCAAGGGCGGCAAGGTCGCTGCAGCCGAGCGAAAGAACGCGCCGTGTCCATTTGCTCAACCTGCTGCCAGCTTGCTGGGCATGCGTGGCTCCCTGTTCAGGAGAACTATGTTTCCTCTGCATGCGCACCGTGAAGAGCCGCCAAATGGGTGTCTCTGGCAGCCCTCGGCTGCTGCTGTGCGTGCCGTGCCGCACGCGCCCAACACACCACTGCCCCGCGTACGCCTCCCTTCCCTTGGACCAGCTGCTGGAGGGTGTGAGCGGCGTGGACTACATCTCCCGCTTCGATGCCTCCGACTTCCCCACCAAGTTCGCGGCCCAGATCAAGGACTTTGATGTCGGCGACCTGGTGGACAAGAAGAACGCGCGCCGCTACGACGACTGCCTGTCCTACACCATGGTGGCCTCCAAGAAGGTGCGCCAGGCGTGCACTGCGT
The DNA here is from genome assembly GCA_009928355.1 of Chlorella sp. CH2018. NCBI lineage: Eukaryota > Viridiplantae > Chlorophyta > Trebouxiophyceae > Chlorellales > Chlorellaceae > Chlorella > Chlorella sp. CH2018. The sequence continues at coordinate 59,383 of VIYQ01000356.1, forward strand.
TGCGGCTCGCACAGGCTGCTGCCGGCAGCAGGAATTGGCTGGAAACCGAGCTTACTTGCCTGCTGCCCTTCCGCAGGCACTGCAAGCGGCCGGCCTGGAGAAGGGCGCCAACCCTGACGGCCACGGCAGCCTGGACAAGACGCGCGTGGGCGTGCTGGTGGGCAGCGGCATGGGTGGCCTCACAGGTGGGTCGCGCATGCAAGGGTTCCGTACTCCGCTGGCTTGGTGGATGGTGCGGCCGCTTGCTGGCAGGTGCGTGTTTGCCGCCATATTGGCAGCTAGGTCTTTTCATGGCGGTGCAGTGATATCGTCCTTCCTGCAACCGAGTGCGCTGGTGCAGTGTTCCAGGACGGCGTGAAGGCGCTGGTGGAGAAGGGCTACAAGAAGATCACTCCTTTCTTCATCCCCTACGCCATCACCAACATGGGTGGGTGCCGCCAGGGGCATTGGGTCGAGCAAGCGCCGCTGGCTGTCCGTGGCTGCAGCGGTCCACTACGTTACCAGACGGCATTGACATTGGTTGATTCCTTGTGTGCTGCAGGCGGCGCGCTGCTGGCGATTGACCAGGGCTTCATGGGCCCCAACTACTCTATCTCCACTGCCTGCGCCACCGCCAACTACGCTTTCGTGTCGGGTGCGCGGCACGCTTGCGTTTGGTGGTGTGTATGCCCAGTCAAGTGATCAGTTGCTGTGGACTGACATCTCCACCCTGCTGTGCTGGTGGCGCACTCAATGCCTGTCGTGCCTCTTGGCTTGCACCGTGCTCGTGCAGCCGCCAACCACATTCGGAACGGCGATGCCGATGTGATGGTGGCCGGCGGCAGCGAGGCGCCCATCATCCCTGTGGGCCTGGGCGGCTTTGTGGCGTGCCGGTGAGTGCACCGCTGCACCAGGCGGGCAGCAGGGCCGCTTGTGGGGAAGTGTGAGTGGAAAACTGGAGCGTGTGCAACAGCTGGCAAACCAAGCGGCACACTGCCTGCATCACTGAGCGGTGCCCACCCTGCCTGTGCCGTTTTGTTGTTCACAGCGCACTTAGCCAGCGGAATGACGAGCCGCAGCGGGCATCGCGGCCATGGGATGCTGGCCGTGACGGCTTTGTGATGGGCGAGGGTGCTGGTGAGCATCGGCTTTGGGGTTGGGAGGGTTGGAGGCCCCATCCTCAGATGTGGGCTGTGTGCACAACAACGCACACGCGGCAGGCAATCACCACGATCTTGAGTGGTCCTTGTTGATCCGAGCACCGCCAGACATTGATTTCATGTCCCACCACTTCTTCACCCAGGCGTGCTGATCATGGAGAGCCTGGAGCACGCGCAGAAGCGCGGCGCCACCATTCTTGCAGAGTACCTCGGCGGTGAGCAAGCGCCCAGCAGTTGCATGCCCGCTATATGCTGGGCCCTCCCCCTTTCAAGCTGTGTGGGTTACCATGATCTGACTGGAGGAAGCTTGAATGCAGTGCGCGGCACCCCGGTGCTGCTGTGTTCCCTGACGCCTCCTGGTGGCCTGACGTGTCGCTGCAGGCGCGGTGACGTGCGATGCGCACCACATGACTGACCCCCACCCGGAGGGCCTGGGCGTGTCCACCTGCATTGAGCTGGCGCTGAAGGATAGCGGCGTTGAGCGGGATGAGGTGCGCGTTGCGGAGTTTCCTGCTGCCCTCGTGCTTTCCGCCATTCCACGCATGACAGCACCTGCCGCACGCTGGTTATGCCCTGTTCCAGCCGGGAGCGTCTGAGCCGCCAATCCTGCGCCTGCTGGTCCACCGCAGGTCAACTACATCAACGCGCACGCCACCAGCACCCTGGTGGGCGACAAGGCGGAGGTGAAGGCCATCCGCAAGGTGCGCCTCGACAGGCCCGGGCTCCTCAGGCCTTGCTTTGATGCCGGGGCGCTCTGCAGCGCACATGGGGCTGGATGTGGTTTGGAGCAACCCGTCCTGCAGGGTCGCCTCTCCATGCGTCGGCTCCCACTCCCATGCCCCAGGTGTTCAACGACCTGTCCCACGTCAAGATGAACGCCACCAAGTCCATGATTGGGCACTGCCTGGGCGCGGCCGGCGGCATGGAGGCCATTGCCACCATCCAGGCCATCCGCACCGGCTGGGTGCACCCCACCATCAACCACGTGAGCATGCAGCGCCGCTCCCCAGTGCTGCCTTGCCAGTGCTGCGTTGGGCACGAGCGCCCGACCACCGGCAGCAACAGCCGCATGCATGTTTGAAGCGCACACTTATGGCGTGTGTGCCATGTGCAGCTTGCTTGTTCACCGCCAGGCACACTGCTTGCAGCCCTGGAGGCGGGGCGGCACTGGAACAGGGGGCTGAGCTTGGTGCCTTGCCCGCTGCTGTGGCCTCCCCTGCGCAGGAGAACCCCATTGAGGAGGTTGCGGGCATCGATGTGGTGGCCAACGTGAAGCAGCAGCACGAGATCACCGCAGGCATCTCCAACAGCTTCGGCTTTGGCGGCCACAACTCGGTGGTGGTGTTCGCCCCCTTCAAGGCGTGATTTCTGCACCCGCCTCCCCGTTGTTGTGACGCGCTGCCAGGTTGCCCAGAGCTGACTCTGCACATATTCTTTCTTTGCACCATGCTACATGAACTCAAAAATCAAAGCATTACTGTAAATGGCTCTCCGTCTTGGAGAGCAAGGCAACCGGCCAGCATGCAGAGCCAATGCAGCGGCAGAGCACCGCAGCGGAGCGGCGCCAGGGCTTGACCTGTGGCGCTCTCTATCGGATCGCATTCCCCTCCTGCCCCCGCCAATTCTGGCCTGCCACAGGACCCGCGCCGTCGCTGGCCGCTGGCCGTTCCGCCACCCCAGGTGCGGGCGGCGCCTATCCTGCTTGATCAGCCATCAGTCGTTTGATCAGTGCCTATGCTGCCCCGCAGCAGGCGCAGAGCGCTTGCAGCCGCCTTCAACCATCCCCCTCGCCTCTGGCCAGCTCTCAGCGGTGCCTTGCCTTCGCTCACCAACCATAGATGACTGCCGTGCGTCCCAGACCGCGTGGCCTCGCGCTTCGCTGCAGTGGTGCCGCCGCCACGCCCTGCCGCTGCCGCCGCCGCTGACTGCTTCACGGCTGGTGACGCGCCTGGCACAACACCCTCTGCAGGCGCTACTCAAGTACTCTAGCAGCCAGCGGCATCAGTAAGCAGCGGCGGCACCATGTCTTGGCAGGCGTATGTGGATGACCACCTCATGTGCCAGCTGCCCAGGTGCGACCGGCCCTCAAGGCGTGCATGTGTGCAGCCTGTACGCTTCTGAGCATGCGCAGAGTGATGGGAGGACAGCAGTGGATGTCACATGACCAGATGCTGCCACTGTTTGGAATTGTGGAGCTGGCCTTCTCCAATCTGTGTCCTGCAGCGGCGGCCAGCTGGCGCACGCGGCGATCTGGGGCCAGGACGGCGGCATTTGGGCGCAGGTGGGCAGCAACCATGCGATGAATGAACCACTACGGCCATCCATCGCACCCCTCGCGTCTGAGCGTGTAGCAGCTTGCTAACAGCCACTGTCCCCACGCACTGACAGGACGCCTCCTTCCCCGAGGTGACGCCCGAGGAGATTGCTGCCATTGTCGCCGGCTTCAACGACCCCTCGCAGCTTGCCATGGTGCGTTGGCGGCAGGTGCCGCTCGCTTCATGCCGAGTGCTGTTGCCCATGGTACACTGCCATATGAGCGGGGCGCTGTGTGGCAGCGCTGCCACCCTTTGCAGTTGCCCTGCGGCGGGGGTGCCCTGCCGAGGATGCGGGCTTGCTGGAGCGTTGACTGGCCCTTGGAAGCCATCTGCCAATGCAGAATGGCATTCGCATCGGTGGTGAGAAGTACATGATGGTGGCGGGCGAGCCGGGCCTGGTGCTGCGCGGCAAGAAGGGCCCCAGTGAGTCTGCGGCGGCGCTGCTGTGCTCAGCTGCTGGTGACGCTGCCCACCCGCCACCGCTGCACCTCTGCATCGTGACAGTTGCCACTGCCGCTGCAGCAGCCACTGCTGCATGCCTGCGTTGTGCCCACCCCTGTTGCGGCTGCTGGTGCTGTCCTGCTATTGTTGTGTCTGCCTGCCCTTCAGGTCTTTGTGCTAATGTCTTGAAACTTGCTTGGCTGCAGGCGGATGCACGCTGAAGAAGACCAACACCGCAGTGGTGGTGGGCATTTACGGCGAGGGCGTGCCGCATGGTAAGCGGAGCCTGTCTCGGCTATTGGGCAAGTACATGACAGGGCACAACCCTGTGCCAAGCAGCCACAAGACAGCGCGGGTACTAAGGCGCAGGTTGCAGCCCACGGCACCCGGCCCTCTTGCTGCCCGTTGTATTCTTGCAGGAGACTGCAATGTGGTGGTGGAGAACCTGGCAGACTATCTGATTGAGCAGTCGTAAGTGCTGGGTTCCTATGTCGATGCTATGCGCCCAGGGGGTGGGAGGGCACCAGTCATACCAGTTTTGCATGAAGCACACCAAGCTGTGGGCAGTGGAAGGGAGGGACTGAGCCCTCCCTGCTTGACCACTCAGCTCTTCCTCCGCCCTGTTCCTCCTCCACCCTCCATCGCAGAATCTGAGCGGCGGTCTAGACGGCCAAGCCAGAGATGTTTATTTCATGTGATGCAGCAGTCCACCTAGCTCACCCAGCACTCATGTAAATGCGAAACACTGTGCACGGCGGCTTACAGGATACATGTGGAGCATGGCACAGCTCGAAAAGTTACATGGGTGGTCAGTCAGTCAAGGGAAGATGCACAGCGGCCTCTTTGAGGTCCAGGCTGCTTGCACGCCATTCATCTACTTCTGCTCAGCCTGCTCTTCCTCCTCCTCCTCCTCCTCCGCAAAGATGGGAGCCGGCTGGGTGGCCCTGCACAGCGGGAAGGGGCAGAGAGTGGCATGGTGTGGCATGGACACATCAGGGCTGCACACCTGTACGTCTCTTTCCTCCAACAACCAGCCACATTGCACGCACTTGTATGCCGCGGTAAAACGGCTGATATCGTCGTCCGTCTTCTGGGCATGCCGCAGAAATGCTGCGCGTGCATCCACTTCTGCATTTGCCAGGCCGCCCTGCTGCTTCAGCACGTGCTGCGTGAGCAGCGTGCCGCCGGTGGCGCCCAGCTGGCCGCCTGCACCCACGCCTGCAGACACAGAGCACCAAGGTAATGTTAATGCTTTGGCACTCTTCACACAGGGGGTTAGAACACAACGTGGCTCGAAAGGCAATATACACCCTCGGCAGACCCTGCCGCACTCGGCATTTGCCCACCCAACAGCAGCTGCTGCCTCACCCTTGGCCATGCTGCCGGGCGCAGGCTGGTACTTGCGCTGCTCTGCCTCCTTCTCTGCCCGCCGCTTCTTGGACAGTGGCCGGCCCGGGAGGTCTTCTCGGTACATGGGCAGGGCATTGGGCACGTAGATCTTGGGTGCCCCAAGCTGCAAGAAGAGCAAAGGGAGGCAACAATGTGACAGGCAACAACAAAGCTTGCACCAAAAAATGGTAGCAACCCCAACAAGCACCTGCCAATGCCTGCCATGTGCATGCAAGCATCAGAACCGTCAATGTCAACCAGCAGGCATAACATGTTCATGCAAAAGGGGGGAAAGCTGCAGCTGTTGCTCACCGACATGAACTCAGTTGCTTCCGTACGTGGTGCACGTGAGGCAGCCGCCAGTGCACCCTTGCTGGAGAGCTTGGTATCGTAGAAAGTGCGCACACACCCGCCGCCCCGCCCGCCGCAACCCACAAAAATCTGGTTGATGCGCGGGTGCCACTGTACCAGGCGGAAGGCAAGATGCAGCAGCTGAGCATTGCAGCGGGAAGCGAATCGTGATCTTCATGCAGGCCAACAAACCACCAACTAAGAAATGCCCGTGCTGCTGCGGCTGCCTGCATACCTGCACGGCCACTGCGCTGCCGTCAACCGCAATCTCCCCCTGCTTCTCCAGTGTCTGTGCGTCCAGCACGACCAGCGAGCCGCTGCTGTCCTTGCCCTCCGCCGAGGTGCCGGTGAGCACGAACTTTTCATCCGGGCTGTAGCAGGCCTGCAGTGTTAGAAAAGGCGAGGGATCGAGGCTCAGCACGGCACGCAGCATGGAAGAAGGACTGTTGTTCAGCTGTCGCGGCAGCACCCACACCACGTCCTTCAGGTCCTTGCACCCTCACCTGTGTCATGCTGTAGTTGCATGGCAGGTCATCGGCTGTGCAGAGCGGGGTTTTGAACTTGCGCAAGTCCCACAGCTTCAGGCCGCCATCTGCAGCACTCGAGGACAGCTTGCCATTCAGCCAGCGACCACGCCACAGCTCCTGGCCCTTGAGTGAACATGGAGCAGCTTTCCAACCTCCCATTGCATGTGCAAATTGCATGTGCAAAAGCACCGAGCTGCTGGCAGCACAGTCAGGCATTACTTTTTCCGCACCTTCGCTGCGCGACAGCAGGTGCTGACCGTTCAACGAGAACCGCACACAGGTGATGTCGCTGCCTGCCGAGTGTGCATTCCGCACCACTTGCCCTGCATGGCATCGATGGGGCTTCCATTGAGCTTGCCATGTGCAGGTGCCAAGCCAGGCGGGCCTCATGCACAAAGATGTGCGGGCAGTGCAGTGCAGCGACATCTGGCATTTACGCACCTGGTGCTGACGCATAGGTCCACGTCTGCTTGGTGAACAGCGCCTGCTGCGGCTTGGGCACCGGCACCAGGCCGACGGCCGCAGAGTGCCCAAACTTGCCTGGGAACGCAGCGGCATGGGAAGGAGGGAATGAGTTGCACAGGTGGCAGGCAGAGGGCGACAGCTTGACAGCTGCCACACCTAGTACTGGACACACCTTTGACGTCCCACAGCTGGATGGCCCCATCAGCCAGCCCTGCCGCTATGAGGCGCCCGTCAGTGGAGTAGCTGCAGCTGGTCACCGACACCCGCCCCGGCTTGGACAGCTGCACATAGACAGGTGAACGAGCGGGTCACTAAGGCCTTTTGATGGTTGATACGATCGAAAAGCAGACGTGAGCGCGGAGTGAGTTTGCAGACGGGCCTTGCCCAGGAAGAAGGATTATTTTATTAACCAGCACTGGCACGACGCGGCATTGCGCGGCGCACCTGCGGCTTGATCACAGTCTTCTGCTGCAGCTCCATGACATCCCACACACGCAGCGTCCCGTCCTCGCTGCTCGTAAGCGCCGTGGTCTTCTCCACAGGGTGCCACACGCCACCCGTGCAGTTGGTCACATGTCCTGCGGCAGGGCAGCGCACAGGGCTTGCATAGGCTTGTAACCGACTTTAGCTGCACACGCAAACGAGGATCATTCCGGCTGTTACAGCGCAGTGCCAGCTGCCCATTTGCCACCCCGCTTGCACTGCGTAGCTGCCACATGCGCCGACACAGTTTCCAGCAAGTCTCGCCTTTGGTGTTCTTCATGTCGCGTATGTACATGTCGCCCTTGGGCAGCTCCCCGAGCTCCTTGCCATCGCGGTTGTACACCTTGGGCTGCGACATTGACCGGCGGAGGCAAGGCCACATCGTTATGCATCCGGCTGGATGGCATCGATGGCGCCAACTACCGATGCACCTACTGGAGGAGCGGCGTGCCAGGGGGGTTACCAAAGAGGCCTTGGCAACTTGGGGCATGCGATGCTCAGCCCCTGCACAACCGGCCCCCTGCCTGCTGCATACCTGGCTGTATGAAGTGACCACCAAGAATGCATCGCCGGTGGGCGACCAGCTGACTGCAACCACCGGGTATCCCTCCGTCACCTGTGCAGCAGGGTGGATGACAGCAGGGTGGGTGACAGCACAAACGCTCAAGTCGCGGGATGGCACAGGATGCAGAACGCTGCACGCTGCGGAGCGAAGCATGGCGAGCGTGCGGAACCGCAGAGGCCCACACGGCCTGCAGCAGCACTCCCGCAGGGCCCCCCACTCACCTCCCACGACCGGAAGCTCTTGCCATCGGCCTTCAGGCCGCCAAAGTCGTACAGGTAGCACTTGTAGTCGTGGGAGCCGCAGACGAGGCGCGCGCCGTTGGCATCGGCCTCCACCGCCGTCACCGCCTTGCCGGCGCCCACCAGGTCGAAGCGGTTGCTGGCTGGCAGCCCCTCCATCGTGTACGCTGCAGCTGCTACTGCTGCTCAGTTGCACTACTGCTGCTCAGTTGCACGGCAGCTGCCGCTGCGGCCGCTTGCAGCCTCGAGGGCCGCTGCCGGTGCTGCAGGCGGCGGCGGCGGCGGCGGTGCAAGTGGGCGGCGTGGCAGGTGGGCGGCGGTTGCGACACGACACACGCAGCTGTGACCTTGGATTCTCGGGGCCGCAGCGACGCCAAGGGCCGGCAGCGAGGAGCGCAAGTGCAGTGAGCGCGCGGGAGGCGGCGGGAGCACCACGGATGATAACTTTTGTCGGTGAAAGGCTGTTTGGGGGCTACGTGCGCCCCCTTGCTGCCCCAGACCGCCCCCATGCGGCCCCATGTGGCAAGGAGGCAATGAAAACCCCATCCGGCTGCGCACCCTGCCTCTTGGGAGGCTGTACAGTGACCCAGCGACAGACTGCTCGCGATGGCGACGGGCGGCGAGGCAAGCGCAACGGGGGGTGCTGTGTGTTGCGGTGCCATCGCGTTCTGAGCCCACCACATCACTGTGGGGACATGGATCGGTTGATGGCCAATGCGCCAGCCAGCAGTCGGCGCGGAGTGCTTGTTGGGCATGGCGGCGCCGCCCTGCAGCCTCCCTGGCTCCAGGCCGTCGTAGCTTGGATCAGTGCATATACCGGAGGAAATGGGCGCTCCGCAGGATGGCCCAACCCACTGCTGCTGCCGCCGGCGTCACTGCCGCCGCCGCTCACGCTCCCGCACTGTGCTCGCTCGCCCACCCATGACGCAGGGCTCCACGGCCCGCCGCGACCTGCTGCTGTCGCTGCAAAATGCGGCCCAGTCCAAGTGGGAGTCGGCCAAGGCATTCGACATCGATGCGCCGGCGCAGGGCAGCGGCACCCCCGCCGAAAAGTTCTTTGGCACCTTCCCCTACCCGTACATGAACGGCGTGCTGCACCTGGGCCACGCCTTCTCCCTGTCCAAGCTGGAGTTTGCGTCGGCGTACCACCGCCTGTGCGGCAAGAACGTGCTCTTTGCCCAGGGCTTCCACTGCACCGGCATGCCCATCAAGGTGCGGCGGGGCGGTCGAGCAGCGGTCCTGCCCGGCTGCTGCATGCTGTGTGCCGGCCTCGTTGCATGTCAGTGTCATGGACGGCGGCTGCGTACCCAGTAGCGTGAGGGATGTTGGGTGTTGGCAGCAGGCGCAGGGCGTGGCGCCACGGCCGAATTGCCACCAGGCTGCCACGGCTGCCGCCAAGGTGCCACGAATCCACCGCCCTGCTGCAGGCCTGCGCTGACAAGCTGTCGCGCGAGATTGCCACCTACGGCAACCCCCCCAAGTTCCCTACGGAGGAGGAGGCAGCGGAGGAGGCGCCCAAGGTGCCTGCCCCTGCTGAGGCACTGCTCAGCTGCGCTGTGGTTGTGCTCACCTGCATGCTGCCCCGCTGTCCCGCTCGGTGCTCAATCCAGCCCTGCACAGTGGCACACTGCAGCATCCTGTGAGTGAAGCTGTGGCACATGTCACACCAATGCCCGCCTGCTGCCCGCTGTTGCTGCCACCAGGCAGAGGAGGCCAACAACGGGCCGGTGGACCCCACCAAGTTTGTGGCGAAGAAGAGCAAGGCGGCAGCCAAGAAGGGCGTGGGCAACACGCAGGTGCGCAATCGGACTGCGGGGCTGCTCGCTCCGCCTGCTCTTGCCGTGCGAGCAACTGGGGCAGCCTCATTGCGCGGCCTTGCAGCTGTTGCGGTCGTGCTGCTGCATCTCAGTCTTGAACTAGGCTGCTAGCGAGCGCAGCCAGCGCCGCTGTGTCAGCTCTCCCTGCTGAATGCTGTGTTCACTAATTGCCTTGGTGCAGTGGGACATCCTGAAGATGAGCGGCATCCCGGAGAGCGAGATTGCAGAGGTGAGATGCGGCAGCTTGCGATCTGCAGGCATTGTGCGCTGTTTTGCATGGCAGAAATGCTGTTGAGTGCTTTTGCACACCACTGGCGCGCATTGGGCCTGCAGCTTTGCAGGGCACCCGCAACGACAGCTTACTTGCGCCCCCTGCAGTTTGCCGACTCTGGCCACTGGCTGCGCTACTTCCCGCCGCTGGCGGTGCGCGACCTCAAGGCCATGGGTTGCGGCATCGACTGGCGCCGCAGGCAAGCAAGATGGGGCTGTGTACGTCTGTTGATGATGGCAGACTGTGCTTTGGCTCGGGTGTGTAGGCAGCCTTGATGATGCTTCTCATGTGCTGACCAACCCTGCTTGCACCCTTACCTGGATGCAGCTTCATCACCACGGACGTCAACCCGTACTACGACTCGTTTGTGCGGTGGCAGTTTGAGGTGCTGCACAAGCAGGGCAAGATCGTGAAGGACAAGCGCTATGCCGTGTACTCGCCTCTGGATGGTCAGGTGCGCTGCGCATTCTGGCCTGCAGCTTGCGAGGCGCTGCGCCATGGCAGCGCTGGTTGGTGTGTTAACACAACGGACCATGACTACTGGTGTGCATGAAAAGCTGCGCTTGATGTCATGTCACTCTGCTCCTGGTGATAATGCCTTTTGCGTCTAGTGTTGAGCTCAACCCTGCAGTAACACCTTGCTGCTGTGCTGCAGCCGTGCGCCGACCACGACCGCGCAACCGGCGAGGGTGTGGGTCCTCAGGTAGGCCGGGAAGCGCGATCGTTTGAACTGAGCAGAAATGGCAATTGCAGGGGGCCGCAGGGTGGCAAACTTGCGCTCTTTTTGCATGCTGGGCGGCTGCACAGCGATGTACAATGCGGCAGCCGTGGGGTGTACTGTGTGGTTGCTGATGTCTGGTTGAGAGCGTTCTGGTGGGTGTTGCTGCGTGCAGGAGTACACCCTGATCAAGATGCGGGTGCTGGAGCTGAAGGGCAAGCTGGCGGGCCTGGAGGGCCAGGGCCCTGTGTTCCTGATGGCTGCCACCCTCCGGTGCGCTGGGCAACGGGGTGCTCTGCGAAGGGCCTGTGGGCGGCCATGGGGCGTTGATTGATTTTTGGTCATGGACGCATTGTCAACCCACAGGTGCTCATTGCTGCCATGCACTGCAGGCCTGAGACCATGTACGGCCAGACCAACTGCTGGGCGCTGCCGGACGGTGACTATGCCGCGTTCCGTGGCCTCGATGGCGAGGTGTACATCATGACAGACCGCTCTGCGCTCAACCTGTCTTACCAGGCAAGGACAGGGGCAGTGCAGCAGTGTGTGACCGGCAGAGCAGCAGGGAAAATTGGGTTCAACCGTTTCCCAGCTGGAATGCACAGATCTGGCTTTGCGCTGGGCGAATGGTGTGCACGCACCGCTGGCCTTAACCTCCACTGACCAGTGTTGTCATGGCTGCAGGACCGCATGCCTGTGACTGGCAAGCCTGAGAAGCTGATGGACCTGAAGGGCACCGACCTGCTGGGCCTCCCCGTCAAGGTGCGCTAGTGCATATGGCCTGGCAGTACCCTGGACTGGCGACTGCAGGCAGCACTATGTTGTAATGCCGCCTGCGTGTGCCTGCCTGGCCACCTGCCATTGCGATTCAATGCATTTGCCTTGTTACTTTTGCCCACCGCAGTCGCCGCGCACGGAACATGAGCGCATCTACGTGCTGCCCCTGCTCACCATCCTTACCAACAAGGCAAGGGGGCAGTTTTCACACCCTGGAACGATGAACTGCCCAATACATGCAGCCTGATGACCCAGTACATCTGCGAAGTTCCCATCAGTCCAATAGCTGTTTGCCCCTCCTGCAGGGTACTGGCATTGTCACCAGCGTGCCCTCTGATGCCCCTGATGACTATGCGGCCCTGATGGACCTGGGTGAGTTAGCATCGCGTGTGGGTTTGTTTTTGAGAGGCGGTTGTATGATCAGCAGGATGCCGGCCGGGGCGGAACCTGAATGTCCAGCGTGCAAGGCATCGAGCTTCTGATGCACCCTACATGTTTTCCACCATTTTCGTGTGTCCAGTGAACAAGCCCAAGCTGCGTGAGAAGTACGGCATCCTGGATGAGTGGGTGCTGCCCTACAAGGTGCGTGGGGCTCAGCACACGTCATCGTTTTTACGAGAGCTAGGATTTGACCAGCGGTGGCGCGCAGTGAACACCACCAGTCATCGTCTGCAGACACGCCTGCCTGTTCACCTGCTGTCCTGTACACCATCAATCAATGGCTGCAGGTCATCCCCATCATCGACATCCCGGGCTTTGGCACTGCTGCCGCCGAGAAGGTGTGCCTGGACATGAAGATTCAGTCGCAGGTGCGGAAAAGAAACATTTAAAAACATGTGGCAGGTACGGTTGGCATGTAGCCGCAGGCGAGAACAGTATGGCGGTGCATGCTTTGTGCAGAGAGTGAGACGTACAGCAGTACGAAGGCGATGTTGTGCTGTGATGCTGATGGTTGGAACCTCGTTTTTTCACTCGCAGAACGACACCAAGAAGCTGGCTGAGGCGAAGCAGCTGGTGTACCTGAAGGGCTTCACCGACGGTGTGCTGATTGTCGGCGAGTACGCTGGCAAGAAGGTGCGCAGGGCTGAGAAAGGCAGGTGCTGTTCTCTGATTGACCGTCGTATGCTCCAAGCTGCGCAAGCGTTGAATGGTTCTGTGCCATGAGAGTGCACAGCAAGCACGCTTGACAGCTGTTATCTGCTCACCACCTCTGGACAGGTCAATGAGGTGAAGACTATCATCAAGAACGAGATGATTGCCGCAGGCGACGCCATCCTTTACTCCGGTGAGCTGGGCCGAGGCTGGTGGCTATTTGCTTGCAGCCATCTGCAACGCTGTTGTGCAGCTCACAAGTGCTCATATGCGGCCAGCCTGCTCACTACCTCGTTCTCCCTCTACAGAGCCTGAGAAGCCTGTGACGAGCCGCTCCGGTGACGACTGCGTGGTGGCGCTGACCGACCAGTGGTGAGCAGGCTGGGAAAGTGGCTGCAGAAGCCGGCCCCAGCTGTGCAGCCGGACAGGTGTCCCCATGTGCCGGGTCCCACCTGGCTCCAAGGCTGCCTGTGATGAAAGAAAACTGTGTCGTTTGGCCGCAGGTACATCACCTATGGCGAGCAGGAGTGGCAGGAGGCGACTGAGGCCTGCCTCAAGCGCATGGAGCTCTACGATGACAACAGTGAGTGCCTGCACACTGGCCAACTGTCGCTTTCACTCCCACCTGCAGTGCGAGCACGAAGTGCGCACCCGTGCTATGCAACTGATTTGGCTGCTGATCTCTTGTTTTCTGCATTCTTGTTATAGAATCTGAGGCACGCCCAACCTGGCCAGTGCTGATTGCCTTGCCATTGCTCTGCCTGTGCAGCGCGGCACCAGTTTGAGCACACGCTGGGCTGGCTTAACCAGTGGGCCTGCTCGCGCTCCTTTGGCCTGGGCACCCGGTGAGCAGGGCAAGCAGGAGCGGGGCCTTGTGTCAAACCAAGGCAACGCCTCCGTGCTTCCGTGCCGATGCGTGTGATGTTGTATTTTTGGCCGTTCACAGCTTATCGCTGAGCGATCACCTGCCTGCCGATGCTCATCTCCCGTCCAGGCTGCCGTGGGACCCTGTGTACCTTGTGGAGTCGCTGTCCGACAGCACCATCTACATGGCCTACTACGCAGGTTGGTGCTTGCATGGCACCTTTGTTCTCTCAAGGGGGGCCAAAATGTGGCCTTTTCCGGAGCGTCGTTGCACTCGACTGCCCATGAGCAGCTATCTGGACGATTCCCAACCCCGCATGCCTTGACTGTGCCCAACCCTGCACGGCCACCACCTTTCCTGCAGTGGCGCACGTGCTGCAGCAGGGCGACATGTATGGCGAGGCCAAGGAGCCTACCATCAAGCCGGAGCACCTGACCAGCGAGGCAAGCCGCATGCGATGCGCATGCAGGTTCATGCAGCAGCCAAAGTGCTGGTCGTGGGCCATAGCACTATTCCAGCAGGTGTTGATCAAGTGCACTGTCCACCGCCGAGCAGCCTGCTATTGTTGCTGAAACAATTGCCTCTGTTGGGCACCCTTGCCATCGCAGGTGTGGGACTACATTTACCTGGGCGGCGACCTGCCCACCAACACGCCAATCCCTGCAGAGCTGCTGCAGGCGCGTTACTCTCGACCTCATTTTAGCCCGCGTGCCACGTCATGTGCTTGACATCGCCCATCGTGCTGTTAAGCTGTGCGGTTGACCTGCACATCGAAGTCAACTCTGGCAAGCGCTCTTGCCTAGGAGGCGGCCTTCATGGCCAGCTTACCTGACAGTTCTCCTTACGCTCAACGGCCGGTGCTTCCCTTCCGAATGCTACCCGCAGAAGATGCGGCGCGAGTTCGAGTACTGGTACCCCTTCGACCTGCGTGTGTCTGGCAAGGACCTGATCCAGGTGTGTGGAGGATTTTGCGGGGCTGTGCGTGCTGTTGATTAGAATTGCACGTTTCTGATGGCAGCTGAGTGTCACTTTCAAGTAGCGCTGGTTTTGTGCGCCAGTCAGGACCCCACTCCATTTCCTGCATGTTTTAACCCATTGCATCCCCATTGCAGAACCACCTCACCTTCTGCCTGTACAACCACACCGCCATCTGGGCCCAGCAGCAGCAGTACTGGCCGCTGTCCTTCCGCTGCAACGGCCACCTGCTGCTCAATGCCGAGAAGATGAGCAAGAGCACAGGTGGGCTGCCTGGCTGCTCAAGTGCAACTGCGCAGTAGAGGTATCTTGTTACGGCCCGTTCTGTGTTTTTTGCTCACCCTTTTTGGTGTTATGACTCCATGGCTCTTTGCTTGTGTGCAGGCAACTTCAAGACACTGCAGCAGGCCATCGCAGAGTATGGCGCGGATGCCATGCGCATTGCCCTGGCTGATGCAGGTGCGCCCTTGGCGATGGTGTGTGAAAAGCGGCATGCTTCAGAATGCCATAGCATCAAACAGCTGCTGCATGTGCGTGGCTATTTGGGCTGCCTCACCGCACTCCACGGACCTTCTGCAACTCCTGTGCTCCGCCCCTGCAGGCGATACCATGGATGATGCCAACTTTGAGCACACCACCGCCAACGGCGCCATCCTGCGTCTCACCAAGGAGCTGACCTGGATTGGTGGGTTTGCAGCACATTGCTGGCCAAGTTGGGTTGAGGAGGCTTTGCATCCTTTGTGCTATTGCACACACATATCTCAACCAACATTTCCGGAGCAGTCTGTTCACTGTGCAGATGTCTTAACCTGCTTCCCATGCTCCCTCCCATTTGCAGAGGAGACGCTGGCCGCAGCAGACAGCCTGCGCGACGAGCCGCCCACCTCCTTCATCGATCGCGTGTTTGACAACGAGATGAACATTGCGGTGCGTGTTGGCTCTGTGCACGACCTTGCCGAATGGTTGGTTGGAGGAAGCTGTATTTTCCCAAACCCGCAGGGCACAGAACGTCGGCACGCAACTGATTAGCTGGCCACCTGTGTGAGTTGCCGCGTTGACTCCCTTGCCTGATGTGCAGGTGGCACGCACCAAGGCAGCCTACGACCGCATGCTGTTCCGCGAGGCGCTCAAGACGGGCATGTGAGCTTGCCTGTGCGGCCAGGCCTGGGTGCTCTCTGTGTTGGAAGAGCGCCTGTCGTTTGAGAGCAATGGAGCTTTGATCAAACCTGGCCTGTAACATTTGCAAATTGACCCGCCCTGCTGGCTTGGTCTCCACATCTTTCCAATGCAGGTATGACCTGCAGGCGGCACGTGATGTCTACCGCTTTGCTTGCGGCGCTGACGGTGGCAACCGGCGTCTGCTGCTGCGCTACATCGAGGTCAGATTCAGGAAATGCACGAGGAGTGTGTGCCCTGTTGTTGTGCGATTCTGCATGGCACGTGCCAACTTCAAAGACCTGATGGTCTTACCTCTGTCTGCTGGCAGGTGGCGACGCTGCTGCTGGTTCCCATCTGCCCGCACACGTGCGAGCACATTTGGAGCAACCTGCTGAAGAAGGAGGGCTTTGTCATCAATGGTGCGCATTATGTTGCACTCAACCCGGGCAGCTGGCTGTGCTTGGTCTCGGATTGGCTGGCCATGCTTTGATGAATTGCCTTGGGCCAGCTGGTGAGCTTCCTTTCAGCACCTGCAACATCACCCACAATAGCAAAGCTCACACTACGGTTTTGCTGCTGTATGTTGCGCAGCTGGCTGGCCCACCGCACAAGCGCCAGACTACGTGCTGCAGCAGGCGGCCAGGTGAGCTTTTAACCTGCCCTGTCTGGCTCATGCGTGTTGATGCATGCCACGGACATTGAAGAGGCCATCAGCATTGCCGGCTGCACCTCACACTTCTCCTGTCTTTGCGTTGCAGCTACCTGGACGACACGATTGTGGGCCTGCGCAAGGGCATTGCCAAGGCGGAGCAGCCAGCCAAGCCGCGGAAGGGCGAGGCGCCGCCGCCACCCCGCAAGGTGCGAGGTGCATGCAGCACGAGCATTCGGGGCCAGGTACACCTGCTGCAATGGGTGCAACTGACCCTTCTCTTGCCAACGCACCCTTTGGGTGTTGGCCTTTGCAGGTGGCAGGCGTGCAGGTGTACGTGGCCGACCGCTTTGGCGGCTGGCATGCCAAGGTGCTGGCATGCCTGGCAGGCATGTTTGACGAGGCCAGCAGCAGCTTCCCTGCGGACGCCATGCAGCAGGTGCGGCAAAGTGCGGGCACATGGGGGACCGGACTGGGCTGGGGCACTGTTTTGTCGCTGCCAGTTAAGATGCCAGGCTGGACTGCTGCGTTGGGCTGGGATGCACGCCATTGTGACACATCCAAGCCATCCTGTGCTGTGCAGGTGCTGGCCACCCTTAGCAGTGACCCCGAGCTGGCGAGCATGAACCAGAAGGCGCTCAAGCAGACGGGTGAGCACACTCTCCCTTCAACTTGAACCCAGTGCAGCAAGTAACACCGAAATGTGGCAACTCTGGTGGGGCGAGGATCTTCTTCTTCCTCCTCCTCGGCACCCTTTGACAACACCGTCACGCCACCTGCTTTTCTGCAGTGATGCCGTTTGCCAAGTTCCGCATCGACATGGCAGCAAAGGGCGGCGCTGCGGTGAGGCCGCTGTACACAGGCCTGCATCGGTGGAGCTGGGCCATGGGTGCCTTCATGCAAAGGCAGTGCAGTTTGCAGCTCGACCTTTCTGCAGTGCCGTCTGCAGCTTGACCTTTTCTGCCTCCAAACACACGGTTATCTTTGGCATCTTGCTTTGCAGGTGCTGCGCGACCGCCTGCCGTTTGATGAGGTCGCGCTGCTGCAGGAGAACAGCGAGTTCATTACCAGGTGTGGCCCATGCCCTACAGGAATCGTGGATGGTTGGCATCCCGAGTGCTTCAGGCTTGGACAGCTGATCCTGTATGCTGTGCCTGCTGGATGCCCAACCGTTCCAGGCAACTCCCGTTCTTGCTCACCTGCATGCCCTGTGACACCCGTTGTCCGCAGGGCACTGGGCATTGGCAACCTTGCAGTGCATGCCATCAGCTACGAGCAGCAGCAAACAGCGGAGAATGCACAGATTGCGGGTGCAACGCCTGGCAACCCCGCCACTCTGTTTGATTTTGCGTAACCCCGGCGCTTCGGAAACCATTGAGTATCTGCACTGCCTGCAGCACTGCTGTAATCTCAACCCCGAGCCTGTCAGGGAGTAGCTAGGCCAGGAGGCAACCGCGCCTGTTACACAGTCATGGTTGCAAAGGAGGAGTGTGCTGGCATGCAGGCACTGCTGCCCGCCGCGGCGTCCAGCTTCGGAAAAGCGGACAACGCTGCGCTGATTGGCAGCAGCCACGCCGCCGCCAATTTGCTGTTTACCGGTACTTGACGAAGCCAATGGCGTTGGCGTACTGCAGGAGGCAAATGGTGCGGGGATGGCAGGTTCAACAATGGCGAATAACACAGCTGCTGACGATCGCAAGCGCCTCGGAATAGATCGAGTTAAGGGCAGGGCAGCTGGGACAACACGCAGAGCCTAGCTGCTGGACAAGCTTTTGCAGGCTTGCTGCCAGGTGCCCCTGCGGCAATGGCGCACCTCGCGGAAGCACTGGCGGCAGATGTTCATGCCGTACTTGCGGATCAGGCCGCCCTGGTTGGAGCACACGCGGCAGCGGCGGGAGCCCTGCACAGCAGCAGCGACCGAAGGAAACATCTTTGTGGCAGCGACCATCCAGACAGGAGCAGCAGCACCAAGCATCCCTGCTGCCTCCACACATGCACAAATGCAGTTGAACCATCAGTTGCAGGTCAAGATGGCACCACCGTGGCCTGCCCTGCAACAGCTTGGACACTCACCTTGCCGTACTCCTTGGGGTGCTGGTTCCACACAGTCTCGAAAGGCATCTTGGAGGTTGGTTACCTGCTCTTCCACTGCACAAAATCAAACAGGGTGACGCAGTTACAAAGGAAAACCACAATTTTGTCCGCGGCGGCGGCGACGGGCGGCAAGCGCTCCATCATTGGGCATGCCACAGCAGCGACCCCGCGCCCTGAGGCTACTCACCAAGGGAGACTGCTTCAAGCGGTGTTTTGACCACAGAGCCTGCTGAGGTAGGCTCTGCGCAAGGGTGGAGGATGGGCGCAACACAACAAGCACATCGGTGCAGGCGGCAGAAAGCCAGCAGCGGCAGCAGGCCTGACTGGGGCGGCAGCGCCGCCGGGCGAGCCCCGTGGGAACAAAGCATTGAACGGCTTCCTGCTGGCTGGCGGGGCCGCCCAGGGCGAGCCGGCATGCCGCAGACCCCTGCCGCCATGCTGCAGGGACTGCTGCAAGCTGCCGGGCGCCGCATCCATCAACGCTGTCCGGCTGCCAGGCCGTGTGGCGGCGCGGAGCAGGCCTGCGAGCTGCGCCATTCATGGCCGCGACGGCCGCCGCTGCTTGCCGGGCGCTGAATGCATGCTGCACAGCCCTCACAGTGCAGCCAGCCGTGCCTGTAAGGCTGGCGACGGGCTGCACGCTCGCGGCCCTTCCCAAGCCCAGACAAGCGCTCCCCCCTTCTGCTTGCGCACCTTCTAACACCAAGGAGACAGAGGAGGGGCCAGGCGCGACCCCACGGCTACAGGGCCCCCGAGCGCAGCAGCACGGCAGCATGCGAAGCACCCACCCCTTGCCGCCTGCCTTGTTCGCTGTGCCAATCGTATATTACAGAGGAGTTGCGGCTGTCACAGCGCTTCCTGCAGCGCCATGAGGTTGTTCAGCTGCAGCCCCACGTCCAGGGCGTCGGGGCAGTACGAGTCTGTGAAGTTGTCCACATACTGCACGGCAGGCGCACAGTGGCAGACCATTGGGTCGTGGCATGCACAGGCGAGTGGGACAGAGGCTGCAGCTCTGCAGCAGCTTGAGAGCACCCTGTGCGCACCCACCTCAAAAAATGCGATGGTTTTGACATTGCCCATGCCAGAGCCACGGGCCATCTTTTGAATGAAGTCGTCGAGCGATTTGATGGCGTAGTGATAGAGGCCCACCTGCAGCCGCAGTGGCAGGGCACACAGAAAGTTGCGGCAAGGTGCGCCCGGCTAGCGTGCCTTTCATGCAAACTTCTGCCCAGCACCCGCGCAGCATGTGCGCCGCACCCGCTCTAATGCAGGAGTGGGCGACTTGGGTCCCAGCACCGCCTGGTGCCGCGTGTTCACTGCATGGAGGAGGGGGCTGCTCGAGTGACGACCCGCACACACATCATCCCCCCAGGGCGGTCCTGTAAGGCATGCACACTGCCTGCATAGCTCCTAGCCTACAAGTGCACGCGTGCCTGGCGTGCATTTCGGTGTTTCCTTGTAGTAGAAGTGGTGTGGGTCGGTTGACGACTCCTCTGCGCACGCAGTCCGCACGATGGACTTAACATGCCGGTTCTCTGCAGGCAGGTGCAGCAGGCGTACAGCTTGGAGCTGCTCACCTAGCCACGCAGGCTGGCTGGTGCCTGCTTGACCGCTCCCCACCTGCATGGTCCTGTGCATTGCACCGCCAGTACGACATCATTGAGTTGCCCTTGGGCCGCAGCTGCAGGGCGTTGGGAGGGCGCTGGGCGTTTGCTTGCAGGATGCCAGGACCGTCACCAATTGCTGCTCAGTTGGTTGCTGGTGCACATCAGCCACGACTGGTGGGGACCTGCGCCAACAACAGCCCCAATGCACGGCTTCGCACCTTGAGCCCTCCGCTGCCAAACACCTGCCAGTTGACCACCAGGCCGCCGTGCCCCATGTAGTCCTTGAGCTGCACAGTGCCAAACAGCAGAAGAGTAGCACATAGAGGCGGGCATGCATGGATACCTCCCACTGCGCATAGCCACCACTCACACAAGGGCAGCACTCTAGACAAGGCATGTGGCTGGGTGCAACCTAAGTGCTCACCAGGGTGGGCAGGTCTGGAGTGCCATCTCGCAGAACCAGGAACTCGTCGGTGTCGATGAAGGCCATGAAATCGTGCCGGCTGCCCCACCGCTCCAGGCAGCGGTCGTACAGCGCGACCTGCGGCCCATGTGTGCCCGGCTTGGGCGGCACTGCGGGCAGTGGGCGGCAGGCGAGCGGGGTGTGCAGGTGCGTGCTCAGCACTGTGCTGAGCGAGTGTGTCGCATACCTTTGTCGTCGTACTCATAGTGAACCAGTCCCTCGTGCACAAAGTCTTTGACCGCATTCTGCGAAGGGGAGGGGAGGATTGTCGGCGGGGTTGGACAGCGTGCAACGGCGAGGGCGGAGGGGCGTGCTGCCAGCTGCCGCCAGCCGCCGGCAGGACTTGCTCACCAGCAGCGGCGGCTTGCTGCCCGTGTCCCAGATGTAGAACTTGTCCACGCCTGCAAGATGGTGGGCCCGCGGCGTTGGTTACAGCCGAGGGCAGCGAGAGTTCAAGCGGCCCGCCGCCCCCACGCACCTATTGCGCGGTGGTAATACACCCACTCCCGCACATCGACCGCCTGGTCTTTGATCGCCACGCAGATCGCGACGCTGGGCTGCTGCTGCTCCGCTCTGGACCCGAGCCAGTGCAGCGCTGCCAGGGCCGCCAGGCGCAGCAGCAGAAGCGCTGGCCGTGGCATGGCAAAAGGGAAAAATGCAAAAAGCAACACCACATCACAAACGGGCAGCACATGCTCTCATGCCGCCGCTGCGCCTGCCGCCCCCCGCCTGCGCTGCTGCCCGCCAGCGCCTGCTGCTTGCCAAACCACTGTGCTAGCATAGCACACTTTTGCCGGATGTTGCCCCAATCCCTCGGGGCCATATGGTTTGTTCGGCGCTGCGTGTTACATGACACCACACAGCAACGGACATTATACAACTAAACACAAGTGGTAGCCCATTCCTTCGCTGCTGCCCAGGCATTCCTTCTGCCGCATTCATGCCGCCCTTCCTTATGTGCCCCAATGACTGCTCAGCAGGCATGCTAAATGAGGAATAGGTTGAAGGTGCCGCCCGCCCGACGGAGCGCAAGCTTTGCCTCACGGCTGATGGGCCAGCGGTGCGGGCCGTGATATGCCGCTGCCAAGATGATAAGATCCTGCTCGTCATCCACCTCCGGGAGTGCCACCAGCAGCGCCGCCTCTGCTGCCGCCTGCAGCTCAGCATCAAGAGGCCTGCCCAGCTGAAACCAGGCAATGAGCGCGCGCACCGCAGCCACGGGCTCCGCCTCGGCGGTGGCCAGCATGCGCAGCAGCTGCGCCCGCATGGCACCCTCCAGAGCCGGGCTGATTGGGGCACCAGTCTGGGACCAGCCCAGCATGCAGGACCGAATCAGGTGCGCGTTCATGGAGGGCAGCTGGGCAAGGAGCTGCTGCTCAAACTCAGCCGCCAGCTGGCCGTCCAGGGCGGCATCAGCATTCCAGCCCGCCTGACGAATGCACAGTGTCCACCCCATCAAGCTGATCGTTAGCTGGTCCGGTGCCATGCGTGGCAGGCAGGCCAGCAGGGCACGCCGCAGCAGCTGCTGCTCCTCGGGAACGGGGCGAATGCTGCGCATCCCATGGTCCATAAAGAATGCTGCAATGAACTCCGTTGGCAGAGTGCCCGCCTGCACACATAGGGACCAAACACAAGGAGAGGGCATCAATGCAAGCAGGCATGGCAGAAACACATTGCCCGCGCTCAGGGCATGAAGACGCTGCGCTGGCAAACAGTCTCAGATGGCACCCTTCAGTGTCAACCGCGCCTGTCGGTCTGGGCGCCCATCCCGCCCATGCCAGCACACCTCGGGCTGCTGTAGCACGATGGCGGCGGTCAGCGGCATGACCTGCGGGCTTGGCTCATCGCCGCTGCCGCCGCTGCCAAAGTGGAACTGGCCAAAACCATGGCAGCGCACCTGAGCCAGGAGAGGAAAAACATTGCGTCAGTCCATTTTCCTTCACTCACATTTGGGCTGGAGTGATGAACACAGCAGGGAGAGACCTGCTGACCATGCCACGCACCAGTTTGCTTGCTACATTGGACGTCTTGCATGCACGCACCGGTGCCGCAGGGCGAGGCACCGAGTTTAGGCACCGGTCAGACACCTGATGGCAGCAGCAGATAGGCAGGTGGGGGAGTTTGACCAGCGCGCCGGCGGTGACGAGCGGCGAGTGGAGAGTGTGCACACGACTTTGCCGACCTAGCGGGCCTAGCGGGGCAACCGCTGCCCCTTATCGCGCACCTTGGCGGCTGAAAGGTGGCTGGCCAGCGCGCGGCAGAGCATAGCGCTGTGAATCGCGCTCGCGCTCGGTGAATGGCTCCGAAGCTCGCCAGGCAGGACTGAACAGGCTTGTAGTGTGGGCCAGAAAGGGCGCAAGGTTGCACAGGCGAGGAATTCAACAGGCACCCCATCCCCTTGCCATGCCGAGGCGCGCGTACTAGTCAGGAAGGCACATACCACCTATATACATCAGGGTGTGTAAGCGGCTCCTCCTCGAAGGCCTGTAATAAATTAGGAAGTATAACTTTTTTATAGTATGCACGCTCCATATTGGAACATATATAAGTCTGCATGGATTGTCAGCGAATACAAAAAACGAGGCGGGATTTATCGCGAGGATGGCCAAAAACGAGGGTTGACGCAGTGGTTCAAAGAGAAACCAGCGCCAGGCCTGCAGCAGCCTTCTGCACCCACTGGCAATTCGCAGTAACTGCAATCACAAACTTATGCTCTGCACCCTGATGTTACAGGTCAGAGCAGCCGACCCAGCGAGCTGTGTGTCTGCAAGTCGGCTGGTTTGTGCGTGCTCAACGGGCCAGCAAGCGCAATCCCAGCAAAGCAGGCTGTTGCCGCCCAAGCCGTTCCGCGGTGTGGCCTGCAGCCAAGGCCATGCAGTGACCAGCCGAATAAGATGCAGGGCGCATGATGTTACAGTAGGGCGTGCAAGGAGGCAGTAAGGAAGCACCCAGTCTGTTGCTGGTGGTGCATTCAGCCTCAGGCAAGCGGATTGGTTCGCAGCATCACCTCCCAAAGCCTGGGCCACCACCGCCAGGACTGCTGCGAGCTCAGGCGAGGCGGTAGGTGGCAGCTGCTGTTCTGATCAGGGCTGCCACCTCTGGGTATCGCTGCTGCGCCAGGTACATGCCGATCAGAGCAAGCTGGTGCACACAGGGGAGTGGGGGGGCAGGCAGGGTGAGCAGACCGCAGGTGCACAGCTCTAGACATGGCGCCCACTGCATGGCCTGATGGGTGTTCATGCACGCAGACAGCCAGACCTGCAGAGCCGCTCACCCGTCCAGTCATGTGCACCCTGCTAGAGTCCACCAGAGCGGTAAGCAGGTGAAGCTCCTGAAACCCCAGGCCGGCCGGCTGCGCTGCCGGGTCTTCCAGTGCTGCCGCCAGCTGCAGCAGCACCGCGGTAGGCGACAGGGGCTGTGCCGCCGCTGTGACACTGGGTGCGGGGCAATGCCACATGGCCGCTGACCCGACCACTGATTGCACACCCGGCTGCTGCTGCATGGAAGCGGGCTGCCGCACTGGCCGGGCCTGCTGCTGGCCCTGTTGCCCCTCCACCTGCTGCGCGTGCTGCTGGCCCTGCTGCCCCTCCACCTGCTGCGCCTGCTGCTGGCCCTGCTGCTGCTCCACTTGCTGCGCCTGCCGCGCCTGCTGGCGTGCTGCCTGCCTCTGCTGCTGCCCCTGCTGCACCGCCTGTGTCTGCTGCTGCACAACCGGCAGCGGCAGCGCGGCGGCTGCTGGGGGCGCCGCTGCGGAGGGCAGCGCAGCCAGGCCCGCGGCAGCATTAGGAGTGGTAGAGGTGGCAGCGTCAGGCCCTCCTGCAGCCTTCCGCGGCATCATGGTGGCGACTCTACTGCCCTGCTTTGCAGGCGGCAGAATGACGACTGGCATGTTGCCATCAGGGCACGGATCCGCCGTCGGCCGTCCGGTGGGTGCGGCTGCTGGCGCCGCTGGTTGGCGCACGGCGGCATGGCATGGCGCCTTGGGTTGAGGTGCTGACCGAGCTGCTGCTTCCACCACCAATGGCTCGCCTGCTGCTGCATTGACTGCTGCCGTTGCGGGCCGGCCCTGTGGCTGCGCCGCCACCGGGTGGCCAGCTGGTTGCTGCTGCGCCGCGTGGCCCATCGCCGGCTGGGCAGGTGCCAGCTGCTGCACTGCCTGCCGAGTGCTGCGCCATCGGCTGGGCTCAGGGGACTGCTCGCTCTTTGTGGCAGCAGCTGCCACTGCAGCTCGCGTTCCGGCCGCGGGCCCCATTGCCGCCAGGCGCTTGCCACCGCCTCCATCTGCCGCCTCGCCCTGCCGCTTGCTGCCCTGGCGGTCAGACGCTGCTGCAGGCTGCTGAGCGGCCCAGGCCTCGTCGTTCCACCCTCGCTCCAGGATCTCAAAGGAGGCCACCAGCTGGGCGGCCCGCACCGTGCTCTCCGTCATTCTAGCGGCAGCGCTGGCGGCGGCTGGCGGTCGGTGCTGAGGCGGGGTGGCGCGGGTGCCCGTCTGCGCCTCCCTCGCTGTTTGACGCGGCTGGGCGACACCAGGCAGAACGCCCTGGTCCGGCACCAGAACGAGGCGGAGGTGCGCGGCCTTTGAGCAAGCACTGTCTTCAGGGCCCAGCTGAGGAAGAGCGCACAGAGCTCAAAGCGGATGTGTGAAGCAGCGATAGAGCGACTGGGAGGCAGTGCCGAGAGCGCTGCAGGTGGCCATTTAAACACCTGCCGCCGTAGTGCCCATGCGCCCATGCCGCACAGCCTCATTCGATCGGTGACCACCTCCATACCAGCCGAGCACTCACGGGGCGTGCATGCACCAGGGCGTTGCCAGAACTGCAGCTACCACGGATTGGAACCCACACGCAGTGCACAGCCCAAGTGCCGACCAACACTTCCCAGCAGCTGCACCCACCTGGGTGCGCTGCTTGCTGTGCGGCTCCAGCCGCGCTCCCTAGAATTGGCATTCCCACACCACAGCAGGCAGGGCGAGGAACAACGGCAGCCATGCTTGAACATGCTGTCAATGCAGGGGAGCTGGCTACTGGTTGGACGTTCTTCGTTGGCGTGCGGGGCGACAGTGCCTCCTGGGTTCATCACATCCCTCGCTGCTGCATGCCGAGCTATGCAGCTTGCTGCCGACACAAGTACGTGCACTGGTGACGGCTGTGCACTCAGTAACTGACTACGTACTGTTGGCATGCCTCTAGCATTCCAGCAAAGATGGCATCCCTTCAGGATGGGTGCATAGCATAAGTCAGCGCTTGCTGTTCAGAGCCAGGCCAGGCCCACTCGCTTGCCAGCTCTTCACAGCACATGTCTGCTGGGCTACCGCTAGCGGGCCCGCCTCTATCCTTAGCGCTGCCAAGGCTGCTGCAGTGCCAGCCGAGGCTAGCAGCCAAGCTGCTGCCTTCACCGGCCATGCTGGGCGCTCGTGCGCTCGCAGCCACGGGTCTCGCCCAGTCCTGCATGCACTTCGGGCAGAGCATGCTGTCAGAGAGTCGAAGGGCACAACATGACAGCTTTGCATTGACTGGCACAGCCCACCTTGCCAGCAGCACAGCTGCAACTTGCTCGGCCTCAAGTCCCTGGTACATGCACAGGGTTCTGAAGGCTTGGTTCGTGCTGCCTCTGCGTCTCTTTCCACAAGAGATGATCGCAAGCAAGCTGAGGAGCGCGGGTGATTGTGCGGCTCGTTGGGGCCATATGCTTGGAGTGAAGAGCGGGTGCTGTCGAGAAATGCAGTTGTAGACATGAGAAGGAGGGTGGGAGTCAGGCAGCCTGCATGTACAGCTGCGCTTGCTTGCTGCTCCCCACCTGCAGCCGCCGCCGCGTGCACAGCTAGTTGTGAA
>VIYQ01000357.1:0-10020 GCA_009928355.1 Chlorella sp. CH2018
CCCCCCCCGCCTGCACAGATGTACGGCTGGCAGTGGGGCATGTTTGCACCCGGCCTGGTGGGCATCGTCATGGGCCTGCTCATCCTGCTGGGAGTGCGCGACTCCCCTGAAGCCAGTGAGCTGTTTTACGAATGTTTTTTGTTTTTCCTTGTTTTGCACTTGCCTGTCGACATGCCCCTGTGGTCATTGCATACTCGTGCCTCGTTTCGTGAGAGGGCATGAGAGGGCATGCGATAGGGGAGAAGTCCATGGCTTTGCTCGCCTGTGTTTTGCGAGGTGCTGGAATGGGGCTGCTCAGCTCAGCCTGGATGCCTCTTCAGCCAGAGAAGACGCCGGGCAGTTGCAAGCTGCGCTGCCGTGTGTGGCTCTTCCAACCTTGCTTCAAGCCTGCCTGCCTGGCACACACATGGCCCTGCCACGGCTTGTTGCCACCCGCAGTCGGCTACCCACCTGTGGAGGCACGCGAGGAGAAGAAGCCAGGCAGCGACGGCAAGCCTGCGGCTCAGGAGTCCCTGGTCTCCCTGCTGGTCAACGACTGCCTCAAGTGGGTGGTCCGATGCCTCTTCAGCTGTGTGTGTGTGTGTGTTGAACGGCGGGCTGCAGCGCAGGTGCATTGGCTGGAATGTTTCCCCCTTCTGCTGCGGGTGTGACCACTCGGCTGCGCAATCCAACACACTGCTCCCCCCGCTGCTGCCTGTGCAGGAACTGGTACGTGGTGGGTCTGGCGCTGACCTACTTCTTCATCTACGTCGTGCGCCAGGGCGTGACCTCCTGGTTCGTCTTCTACCTGCTCCAGGTGACGCCTGTTTGTGTGGCTCTGTTTTCGGGCTTGTTGCATGGCTGTGTGTTTCAGGTGGGATTGTTGGCTGCCTTGGCCAGTGGTTGTGCGCGTCGCTCCGGACCGACCGCTGTGTTCTGCTACGCCTTGGGCGCTTGATTGTTCGCGGGTGCTGCACCTGCACCTGCTGGGAGCCTGGCTGCTTTGCTTCGATTATCCACTCCAGTGCTGGTGGCGGGTGTGGCGCGAGTGCAGCATGCATGCAGTGCACTAGCTCACCGCCTGGCGTTGACTTCCGGGCTGAGGATGGCCGCAGCACGTGCCTCATTAGCCGCAAATCGCTAGCGTGGCAGATGCGGGCACTGCGTGCTCCGAGCTGGACCTGAGCAGCCTTGCTCAGCCCTCACTTCTGAGAGGCGTAGGCATGAGAGGCATCATTGGAATTGTGCACCTGCTCTCCTGGCTTGCAGGTTAAGGGCGTGGCGGACGCCGGCGCCGCCTCGCTGCGCGTGTCGGGCCTGGAGCTGGGAGGGCTGTTTGGCTCGCTGCTGGCCGGCAAGCTGTCCGACATGCTCATCAACAACTCCAAGGGCGGCGGCGGCAACGTGGGCAAGCGCGTGCAGGTGGGCGCACCTGCCCACTGGGCAGCCTTCGGCAGGGCATGTGGAGTACTCGTTCCGCCTCTGTTGCGGCACCATCAATCCCGATGCAGAGGGGAGGCGGTGCATTTTTGCATGGTTGCTGGCTGGGGAACCAAGTGAAGGGGTGCCGCACAAGGGGCTGGGGCTGCTCTGGACGTGCGGCTGCCCAGCCCACGCTGCCACATTGACCTGGCATCTTGTCTGATTCCGTTCACATCCGCAGGTCATCATCGCATACACGCTTGGTATTGCGGCCATGCTGATGGCGTTTGCGGCGGTGCCCGCCTCCATGGGCTGGCTGCAGTGGGCCACCGTGTTCATGATCGGCTTCTTCCTGTACGGCCCCCAGGTGCGCCCTGTCCTTGCATGCCAGCGAAAAGTAGTAACAGGTTAACCTTTGTTCTTATTCTGTGGAGTGCAGCGGTTGCAGCTCGCTTGTGCTGCCTGCGCCATGCCGCTTTGTGAGGAGCCAGCTGATGGTGGGGGCACCCTAGGCTGGGGTTGGCCCAGCTCCGCTTGTGATTGCAACTTGTGAGTGCAACTCACATCACATGGCCCTTGTCCACACTTACCGATGTCCCACCACAGATGATGATTGGGCTGTGCGGCGCGGAGCTGGTGCGCCCTGAGAGCGTGGGCGCCAGCCAAGGCTTCCTGGGTGAGCTGCCGTTGCATTTGGCTGTGGCTGTCCCAGCATGTCGTTTCTTGTGCAGCGCCAGCCAGGCTGAGTGCATCCGTTCTGTTCATCATCCGCCAGTCGCTATTCAGTACGGCTCCTTGCAAGTTGGTGCTCTTTATGCATACCAGCCGCTCTGTTCCTGTGAACATGCAGGCTGGGCGGCGCACCTGGGCGCTGCCGACGCCGGCATCTTGCTTCGTTCTTCACCTCGCTATCTGCCCAGCTGTCCCACCCCCCATTCTTGCAGGCTGGGTGGCGTACCTGGGCGCCGCCAACGCCGGTATCCCCCTCTCCATCATCGTCAAGGACTACGGCTGGGGCGCCTACTTCACAGGTGAATACAATACACAGGTGTAATGGACAACCAGCGCGCGCCACTGCGGGGCATTACCGGTTGGGCTCAGCTGTCTGTCATTGGGAAGGACCGCGGCTGCGGCACCCACTGTGCATGTGCGCTCGTGCCGAGCACTCGCCCCGCCTTGCCCAGCTGTTCATCGGTGTTTGAGCGGTTGCTGCGGCATTCCGTATGGCCGCTTGCTGCCTGCGCTGTTGGCTCCATTGCATGCAGCCTCTCATTGGCAGCGCCTCCTGGCCCCGCTCTCCTCTGCAGCGCTGCTGGCGGCGTGCGCTGCGGCGGTGGTCCTGCTGGCCCCCATGATCAATGCCAAGTCGTATGTGCAGGTACGGGTGCTCACTGGATTGATTGGTCGGGGTTGGTTGGAAAGTAATGGATGAATTGGTTGGGGTGGGTGGGATGGTTGATGGGGGCCTTGGAGTGCACCTGCCAACCTGGGCCTGGGCTGAGGGGCGCGTGCCTTCTAAAGGCTTCGCAGTTCAGGGCGCTGAGTGACCCAAACCAACACACCACCCACACGTGCTGGCTCACACGCATTGGCTCACGCTTGTTGGCTGCAGATCAAGAACGAGCGCCTGGCGGCGGAGGGCAAGACTGCGTAGGCGTCGACCCTCCCAGAACGCCCCACGTTTGGGCCACACAGCAGGCATGGGCCCAACATGCGGGTGCAGTGGTGACCAACCCAGCAGCGGGCGCAGCGCTTCATGACGCGCTGTGCGCGCCGGCGTCAGACCATTGGCAGCAGCAGCGGCTGCAGCTGGCCCCCTGTGAGGGGCATTGGCAGGAGGTGGGGCGGCAGGGGCGGGTGCACTGGGATGTGCGGCCCCTCGCCCGCTCACCCACAGGAACGCAATTGCAAAGCACACTACCAAATGCACACTACACCGTATCAGCCCAACCCCAACCCGCTCTCTCTGTTGTTGCACCCCTCGGCATCTCTTCCCCTGGTGCACCTGCTCACCCGCCCACACGTTGTTGTTGTTTTACGGCTTTTTGCCGCCGGCGCCTGGGCCGGCAGGACACCCCTGTTTTGGCAGCTTGAGAGCGTGTCATCGTGTACTGACTAACTCACAGGACATGTAACACTCCGTGTTCAGCTGATGAAGGAAGGGTGGAGGCGGCGAGGCGGCTGGTGCATGCTGTGGAGCAGCGCCAGCGGCAGCGGCGGCACCATGTTGCTGGGTCCCCGCTGCAATCTGACCCGCATTCTCCACACTTCCCAGGTCCTTGATTGCGCCCGGGACACGGTTTTTTGGGCAGCCCGACCTCGCCGCCAAGCCGCGCTCGGGGTGAGCCACGGGCCGCTGCAAAAGATCATCGCGTCGCTGGTGAGACATCGTGGCTTGGCCGCGGCCACTGCTGCCACCGCAGGCCTTGCCCCGCCGCCGCCGCCGCCGCTGCTGCCGCCTGCTGAACCATGCCACTGCGTTCGTCTCATCCTCCGGTGCTTCTACCGCAGGGCCACTGAGGCAGCTGTGCGAACGACATGGAAGCGGCAGAGGAGGGTGTGGCGGGCCTGGCCCTTGCTTCGCCCAGCAGCGACCGTGCTGCAGCCGAAGCAGACGGCTCCCCGAGCTCCCCCGCCGCTGCCGACAGCACCATGCCTAGCTTGGCTGAGCTGGCAGCCCACCGCACAGCTGAGGTGGGAGCTGGCACCGGGAGTGAGCCAACCTGTGTGTGGGCTGCTGCTGTGTCCTGTCAGGCCTGCCTGCTGTCGTTTCGCTCCATCTCCTGTGCCGCCCCTGACTGGCCAACCGACCTGCACTGCCGCACAGGGCTGGGGCCACCTGCCTGCCCCGCTGCTGGGAGATGTTTTCCGGCGCCTGATGGACCAGCAGTACAATGTGGAAGACGTTGTGCGGACGTGGCAGGTCAGTCTGGTGTTTATGGTGCCTTGTGCTGTGAGCTTGAGGGCGGCCGTGTGGGCTGTGGGAACAAAGAACACGACAGGTGCACCTGGGCATGCTTGCGGGTGGTGCTTGTGCCCCGAGCTCGAGGGCAGCCCAAAAACAAACTGCGGAGAAGGTTGAGTGCACCAGGGCATCGTACATACTTTGTGTGGGCAGGCTGGGTGGTCGGGGGTGGGGAGTTGGCAGCAGCACCGCTCAGGGCGCTGCCTCACCCTGAGGCTGCTGCACCGCTTAGGGTGCTGCATCTTGCAAGGCAGCCTTGCCTCCCGTGGACGCCTCCTGCAGGGCCTGGCGCTTGTGTGCAAGGGCTGGCTGGACGCGCTGCGCTCCCACACCCCCATCTGCTTGGACTTGAGCAAGCCGGCGCACCTGGAGCCCGCTGCGCTGGCCTGGCTGAGCAGCGTACCCATGGAGGTGTGTGGGTGCTGGTGCCTGTGGCCCAACTGCAGGCGACAAAGACAGCTTGTTCGGTTCTGTTTGCTGCAACTTGCTTGGGCGAACTCTGCTTGTACCGCGCACACAAAGCGCGGTCTGCGCTGCCCATGCGGATGTCCATGTGCCGCCCGCTTCCCTCCCCCTCCAAGTTTTCAAGAGCCGCAGTCAAGAGTTACGGGTGCTGGTGCTCCCCAGGGCCGTGCGCCTGAGAGCAGCCGGCTGCGCCCGCTGGCCAGCAGTGCAAACAAACACCATCTGGCCCCTGCGCTCCAATCACATTGCAATCCACACTGTCTCTGGGCTGCAGGTTCTGGTGCTGCCCAAGACCACTCCGCTCAACGGAGCAGACCTGCGCCTGCTGTCGGATGATGGCTTCCAAGCCCACTCCGCCACCGCGCTGCGCACGCTGATGCATGCTGGGCCTGGCGTGCAGCCGCTGCTGCACCACTTCAAGCGGCTGAAGCAGGTGCTGTGTCGGGGAGTTTCCCTTCTTCAGTGGGAGGCACCGCCTGGTCGAACGAATGCAGTTGCTGGCATGGCGGCAGATGCGTCGCTGCCGCTGCACCCGTTGGCCTTTTCCTTCCGCGTGTGCTGGCTGCTCTCACGCCCCGGCCTGCCCCTTACACCCTGTACCCTGCCCTTATTGTGTCGCCCCCAGGTGGCACTGTTCTGTACAGAGCAGCCGGGCCAGCCGCCACGCAGCATTGATGCCACGGTGTTTCAGCAGCTGCCCAAGCTCAACTGCCTGACCGTGGCGGGTAGGTGGAGGGGGCGCGAAGCAGCAACTTGTGGCCAACACAACAGCGCGGGTGTATCATGCCTGCGATGCGACTGCTGACGCAAACTCAAGGGTGAGGTGCCAGACAGGGCAAGGCCCCGTTGTGTGCGTTTGGCATTTGCATTTGCCCTCATGCTAGCACATGTGCCCTCATTTGCAGGATACTGGGGTACGCTTGACATGGCAGGCCTGCCCACCCGCCTCAAGCACCTGTCCCTCAGGTGTGTTAAAAGTAACATGCCGTTGTTGATAACAGGCAACCCTGCAATGGTGCAATGGCACAGCACCCGATTCATGCTTGCGGTCCCAGCCTGGGCGCCCCTGGTGCTTGCGAATGTGGTGTTCATGCGCGGATCTTCCCCTTCCCAAGGCCTGTGACGCATGTCTGCTGCAGCTGCCGGCGGGCACGAGACAGCTGGGTTCAACCTCCCACGTTTTGGCAGCCTTTGACAGCACCTTTGCTTCACAACTTTGCAGCAACTTCCATGAGAACGCGGCCATCCTTCTGGAGCTGCCAGAGGGCATGAAGCAGCTGGAGCTGCTGTCGCTGCACGCAGAGAGCGTGGTGAGCTGGCAGTGAATGAGTGAATGAATGAGCAAAGTGACTTGGCTGGTTCAACGCTGGTTGGGGCGCTGCACGCCGGGAGTGCGGTGAGCTGGCATTGGCAAGAGAGCACGGCGAGCTTTGCCGTGAGCTCAGCGCAGCGCGGTGCATGTTCTCCGAGAGAGGTGCGCCTAGTGGTAACAAATGGATGGAGCAACTGGCGCAACTGCATGGATGGCGGAGTCAAGCGCCTGCTTTGTTCTGCACGCCTGCCTGCAGGTGCTGGACTGGGAGGGGGTGTGCGCGCATTGCGAGCAGGTTGAGGTGGCGGCCCACCTGGCGCTGCTGGGGGTGGGGCAGGAGCCCATGCGGCGCCTGATACACACGGTTGGGCTGAACGACCTGCAGGTGGGTCCCGGTTGTGGAGGTTTGTGCAGCTCGCATGTGCTGCTGCCATGTCTACATGTGCTGCTGCCATGTTTGCATGTGCTGCTGCCATGTGTGCATGTGCTGCTGCCATGTCTACATGTGCTGCTATTATCGTCACATGTCATCGGTTACTGGCGGCATCCGCAGGCGAGGCCGGCGCAGCCTGACAGGCTGCAGAGCCTGGGCTGCAGAGCCTACACAGGGCAGCCTTGTAGGATTGATGGGCAGGGCCAGGAGGGCTGACACCTTCTCTTTTGTTTGTGTCGCTCCCCACGGCTGCAGTCAACGCTGTACAAGCGCATGGGAGCAGCGATGGCGGATGGGGAGCGCTTCCAGGAGGCCACCCTTGCCTTTTTCAACATGGCCCTGTTTACGGGGCCGCTGCCGCCCGATGGCGGCATCGTGCCCATAGATGCAGACGGTTTCCTGCAGCAGCTGAGGTGGGCGGTGTCTCTTTGGAATTGTCTTCTGTACTGGATGGAGCGCTGCGCATTTTTGAAGAAGAGTGAACAGCTGCGCATTGTGCTGTAGACGGCATCCTGCCGCGGCTGTGGGGGCGTGCGGCAGCCGGCAAGGGCTGCATTGCCCTGCTGCACAGCAGCGATGCATGTGTTTGTCACGCATGCCCATCGCTGCGCCCTGGAGCCAGTTGAACCATTGCTGTATTCCACAACGGCAGCACGCTGTTTCATGCCGAGCGGACGTCCGCCCGCCCGCCCGCTCTTCCTGCCCAGCCATATGTTGCCGCATCTGAGCTGGCTCATCTCTTCCTCAGCCCCCTTGCCTGCCCACCTTGTTCAGCCGGTTCGCTTGCTCGCAGGGACGACCTGCTGCCTCAAGGGCTGGACGTCAACCCGGCACTGGAAGCGTACCCAGACTTTGTGCGCGACATGCCCTCCCCGGTAAGCTCTGGCTTGCATGTCCCTGCCGCATGGCAACCTGCCGTGGCAGCTCCCCAGTGACACAACTGCACACCGCTGAGAGGCCTGCTGAGCTGGAAAGGTTCCGTTCAATCCGGCTCTGAAGAGTCTCCGCTCTAAATCCTTTCCGGATCTGAAACATTTAATGCTAACATCCTGAACTGCCTCAACTGCAACGCTCTGTGCAGTCCTGAACTGAATGGTCCTGTGGAGCCCTGCCCCACCCACCGCAGGAGCCTTGCTTTGTACTGGAAGTGGTGAAGCAGGAGGCGGGCAAGCCGCTCAGCGTGCACTTCACGTCAGTGGGCGCACATGTATGGGCTCTGGGCACTGGCTCTGGTCTGTTGTTGGGTGCATTGCTCTGTGCGGTGTGCATGCTGGGCGTGCAAGGAACGGGCTAGAGGGTGTGATGCGAGATGAGCCCGCTCCCTTTGGTGTGAAGGCCCCACCCGCCCCTCCAACTCTCATCTCAACCGCATGCGTGTGAGCCATGGCAGCTCCCCTGCAGCAAGGCCTGCGCTCCTCTCACCCAAGTGCGCACCTCCAAACGGCCCGCACCTGACAGCTTGGCCTCCCTGCCCCTCCCTACCCTCCGACACAGCACTCCGGTGAGCGATGCCGAGATGCGGCTCCTCACCTCCAAGCCCGTCTGGCGCATCAGCTGGTGTGAGGACGAGCGTGCGGCGCAGGTGCGCTCGCTTCCCTGCTTTGGTCACAGCTGCGGTGCTGTGTGCGCTGCTCGTTTCTATGGCCAATCAGCTGGTGTGAGGACGAGGGTGCAGCACATGTGCGCTCGCTGCCTTGCTTGGCCTGCTGGGCCATGCAGCAGCCTGAGTGGCTGGACAGAGAGCAAGCGTTTGTTGTTGTTGCAGGCGCCCAGCACGTTTAGATGCCACTCGACCACCCACTGGTTGACCTCTCCCCTCGTTCACAGATACTGGCTGACCCCCAGTTTCTGGCACACTCGGCCAGCACGCTCACCGACCTGATTAACATCCCCTTCACCGCCGGTAAGCTGACGCGCAGCTGTGCCCTGCTCGCTTGCTGAAAGGGGGTCTGATGGGTGTCAGACCAGGTGACACCAGCCCATGTACAGCATCACGTCTGGCGCGCACGCCTGGCAACGTTCATCGCATGCACTTTCCAAAGCAGAACTACCTTCCTTCTCAATTCCGTCTATCATCTGTGCGTCTGTGTAACAAGAATGTGATTCGCATCCATACATGTCTTTCCACTATCTACTTGCAGACCTGGACCTGCGCCCATTCCGCAAGCTGCTGTCCGTGCTGGGCATGCTGCGCTGCGCTCCGCACGAGCTGCCCGCCCTGCTGCGCCGCATGCCGCGCCGGCTGGAGTCGCTGTGCCTCACAGCCGAAAACCTGCCAGAGCCCTGCGACTTCGACTCTGGTGAGTGCGTGCTCAGTAAAACAGGGGGCGCGTTCAACAAAACAGGGGGCATTTGCATGTCGCAAGGGTGCGCGCAAACGCTGCAATCCGCGGTTTGGCGTTGGGGTGTGTGCACTACTTTCAGGCATGCACGTCACTTGAAAGGCAGCCACCGTCAGTGCACCTTTGTGGCTGGCAGGAAGCCTCGTCGAAGCACCATTGTTACCAGTGACCTTGGAATGCTGCAATGCCGACGCACACGTCCAAGGCTGTCTGGCAGCACTGGAGCACTGGTGCATCACTTGGCGCACCAGGTCCTGTCGTTCTCTTGCTCCATGCCGCTGCTGCTGGTGCCGCTTACACTGCCTTCCCCTTGCACCCCCCTCCCTACAGCCCTGGTGCGCCATCTGCGCGGGCTCAAAGAGGTGTCGCTCTACGGCCACCGCACACACGACTTTGCGCAGCTGCGGCGCGCCGTCAACATCGTGCGCATCATGGTGAGCTGAAGCTGCCATTGGGCTGCCTCTAGATTCGCCGACAGTGTGTCATGGTGAACTCCCAAGGTGTGGCTGGGCTGCTGCCGAAGTTCCGTGACACGAGGCTGCAACTGCCTGCATGTGTATGTGGGTGAGCCAGTCTTGTCCATCCTTGTGAGTTCTCACTGGCCTTTGGAACAGAGCAAGCTGGCTCCCGCCCCCCGGCTGCTGCACGCCCAGTTGTCCCACTGCCATTACCACCGTTCCGTGCCCCGCAGAACCCGGCCTCGGGGCCCAACGAGCCCATTGGGTCGGGCCCCAACTACCGCTGGCCGGCCTGGATGAGCAGCCAGGGTGGTAGCGGCAGCGACGGCAGCAGTGGGAGCGAAAGCGAGGATGAGAGCGGGAGCGAGTGGGATGAGGGGGAGCAGCACGAGACTGGTAATGCTTGCAGCCAGGCAAGCGAGGACAGCTTTGGCTCGGCTTGCAGCAAGCAGCGCAGCAGCCGGGGCGGCAGCCCGCAGCCGCGCTCCGCCGCTGCGTCGCCGGCAGCGGCAGCGGCGGGGCTGGCGGCGGCAGCGGCAGCGGCAGCGGCCACATCAGCAGTGGACGACCCAGCTGCTGCTGGCATTGCCGCAGCCGCGGATGCGCCAGTGGTGGGCGATGATGCCAGCAGCAGCAGCAGCAGC
>VIYQ01000359.1:0-31332 GCA_009928355.1 Chlorella sp. CH2018
GGGCGGGGCGGGGCAGGGCGGGGCGGGCACAGCGGGAACTGGCTGCAACACGTGCGCGCGCTGCGGCTTGCCCCATCCCATGTGCCTGCGCAGACGTGGCGGTGGTGTGCCTGGAGTCAGTGGATGATGAGGCGGAGCGGCGCCACCTGCAGCAGCGGCTGTCCAGGACGCACACAATCGTGGACATCAGCCGGCAGCAGGCAAGGGCAGGCGGTTGGGCCGTTGGCAGCAGCCTGCGGGTAGCCAGCTGGAGGTGTGTGTGAGAATTGAGGGGCTGCACCTTGCAAAAAAAACCGCCTGCGGCATGCTACTTGGCGGCTGTTCATGCACGTGTTGACCTCCTCCTGTGCCTGGTTTGGATTCCCCTTCACAGATGGCAGCCCTGTGCGGCAACATACTGGAGCTGGAGGATGGACGGGGCCTGCCGGTGCTGGCCATGTCAACCCGCGCCTACAACGCCTTCACGGAAGACCAGAAGAAGGTTCTGCGGTGAGCAGGGAGGCGCGGCTTTTCTTTGTCGGCATGGTGCCCATGAGGCAGCCAGCCCGTGTGCTGCTGAGGCATGCTGTCCCAGAGCCAGCTGGGGTGCTGCCACGGCTGGCGGGCGCTCTCATGGCTGCATGCCGCCCCCGTGCCAACCCTTGCATCAACAAACCGCTGCTGCCGCACCCCCGCATGAGAGGAGTCCTGCTGCTGGCACAAGTATCTTCTTTCTTTCCCCCCGCAGGCGGCACGTCGCGGCGCTGCACCACGCCAACATCGACACCCTGGAGCACATTGGCGGTGGCGGCGTGCGCTGCACCCTGGCGGAGATCTTTTGATGGCTGCCAGCAGCTGCTGTGGGTGCCCTAGATGGGCCTAAAATGCAGCTTACAAGCCAGCAGCTAGAGCATTGGGGTGGCAGCCTGTGGTCGACGGCAGCTTTTGCCCGGCCAGTTTTCGTACAGCGCTTCCCTCCCAAGCATGCGTTTCTGACAGCTACAGGAGCACTGGCTTGCACGACCTGGGCCTCACGGCGCCTGTTTTCCACTTTGCAAATGCTGACGCATTGACATGTCGACTGCTATACATGCACGGGGGCCGAGCGTCACTAGGGTTTTGGGCGGGGGGAGCCTGGGTGCCGCAGCACTGCAGGGGCATGGCAGCACCGGCTTCGTTGCAGTGCTGGTAGCGCCCTCCTGCACTGGAGTCGACCGTCAAAGGAGAGGCACTGACGCTGTATGCTCAGCTCCTTTGAGTTTTTTTTAGGACCCTCGCATGGGCGCGTGCAGTTGGCGGCGCCGAGATCGGCCGACGGGCAGGCGGATCAGGCTGCCTCTGGTGCACAAGGCCCGCCACGCTGCCAGCTATGCCGCAGGCCTGCGAAGGACTGAAACCCAACACATGCAGAAGGCCGTGCCAGCAAGCATGCCCATGGATGGCATGGGAGCGGACGTCGGGCAGAGGGCGGGAGGGGCGCGCGGGCCAGCCGCTGCTTGCAGGCGCGGCTTAGAGGCGCAGCGGCCGTTGTCAAGCCTTCTCCAGGGTCTGGCCTCAATCTAAGGCACTAAGGGCTTAGATAGAGAGAGAAAGACTGCGCCTTGCGCCTGCGCCCTGCTGACGTGGAAGCGGCCTGATTCTGTATCTTCCAGTCGCCGGCCGCGAGGTGCGCCATTTCGCGTTCATTTCGCATCCCAAAGCACTCAGCGAGAGCCAGAGTAGTCATTTGCAAGGCCCACGAGGCCGCTCCCCACAAGTAGCCGCAGTGGAACACTCAACAGCAAACTGGGCGGCGAACGGCGCGCTGCTGCCTCCAGGCAGCATGAAGGCGCAGCGGGAGGCGCCCCCGCGAGACGGCGCAGCGCCTGAGCAGCAGGTGCGGGGCCGGGCGAGCGCTTGCAGGCCCGCTGTGCTGTCGCGCGCCGCGTCATGCGGGTCTCCAACTTCTTTGGAACATTCTGGTGCGCCGCAGGGGGCCGTGGCGAGCGTGGAGCGTCGCCCCGGCTCGCGACCAGCTGGAGCCGGCGTCGGCTGTCCCTGCTGCCCGCCGCTATCGCCGCTGCAGCCGATTTCGGAGGCCGAGGCGGCGCCCGCGCCGCCCGGGTGCCTCCCCCCAGCCCTGGACGCGGGGACCATGCGGCCGCCCCCGCCAAAGTGCGCGCCGCCCTCCGGCAGCCTGGCGACCAGCAGCCAGCGCGACGCGCTCACCGCCGGCCACTCCAAGCTGCTGCTGTCCTCCGAGGCAGCCACCGAGGAGCGTGACGAGTACCTGATGCGGCTGCTGCGCAAGGGCGCGCCGCCCGCCGGCGTGCCGCCGGCGCCGCCACCCGTGCAGGCGCCGCAGGGCGCACCCCCGCCCGCGCTGCAGCAGCTGGCCACGCAGGCACAGCCGCAGCAGGCAGCAGAGGCGCCGCGGTTCCGTGCGCCAGGCCCAGTCAGCCGGTCGGTGCCACCGTCGGTGCCAGCACCCGCCTCGGCCACGCCGCCGGCGTCCTCACCCTCCCGCCTGCTGCCGCGCGCCACATCCACCACCCTCGCCTCACCGAGCAGCACAGCAGGTGCGGGCACAGGCACGGGGGGCGCCACGGTGCCCTCGCTGCCGCTGCCCGCGCCCTCAGCCACTGCCACCACAACAGACCAGGCGGTGCCAACCTCCGCTGGCGGCACAGCAGCAGCCACCCCCACGGCGCCCCCACCTCGTGCTGCACCCCCGCTGCCGCCCCACGCCCGCGCCGCGGCAGCAGGCGCACCTGCAGCCGCAGCCCTGGCGGTGCCCCAGCTGGTGGCGGTGCCGCCTGATCTGGCGGCCACCTTTGACCAGACGCGGCGTATGCTGGGCGACGAAATCGCGCTGTCTGTGCGCGACACCATGATCAGGTGGGTGCTGAGAGCTTGTGTGTTATGGGTGCTGCTCAGTGTGCCGCGGGTGCTTGCACTGGGATGGATGCCAGCCATGTTGAGCCGCAGGGCGCACGTGCGGCAAGGCATGCAGGGCAGCGCAGGAGCGGGTGCAAACTTGGCACAGGTTGTGCAAGGACGTCGCATGTCCCTGACCCGCTGCCCTGCTCCTGCCACTTCTCTTTCCTCCCGCAGGCAGCAGGTCATGTTCCTGGAGCAGCTGTACGACCTGCACCGCGCCATTGCCATCCAGAAGCTGCTCATGCAGAACTGCCCCGAGGTGCAGCAGGCAAGTGCCGCCGCATGCTGCCTACTGCTCATTTGCTTGCAGTGCAGTGCGGCCTGCGGCCCGCTTTGCTGCTGCTGGCTCCCCGCCACTCGTGCTGCACATGCTTGATACAGCTGCCCATGGTGTGTGCCGCACCACTCACTGCCTGCCACACTTGCACCTCACCTCCCTGCCCTGCCCACACACTTGCTTGCCCTGCAGGTCATGGGTGAGGCCATGCGCCTGATGAGCAGCGTGGGCAGCCAGCACGGTAGTGGCAGCGGGCGGGGCTCCAAGCGCCAGCGCACCACGCCCAACGGCGGCGCCACGGTGCCCGGCTCAGGCTCAGGCGACCCCTCCAGCTTCCGCCCAGACTCGCAGTTTGCGGCGGTGCCGCAGCTGCCGGGCGAGGCACAGACCCGCGATGATGAGGACGATGATGGCGGCAGCGGCGATGCCAACGGCAGCGGCTCAGCTGGCGCCAATGGCAGCGGTGGTGGGTCCACCTCGCCGCAGCAGGCGGTGCCCGGCATGCCGCCGCCGCCGCCCCTGCCCTACATGTACCTGGCCCACACGGCTGTGGCCACGCCTTCTGGCGCGTCCGCTGCCCCCGTGGGCTGGCAGTGGGGCATGGCGCCGCTGGGCCAGGGCCAAGTGCAGCAGCTGCAGCAGGCCACAGGCCTGCCGCCGGTGCCGCGCGGCCCGCCGCAGATGGCGCCGTGGGTGGGCCAGGACGCAGGGCTGGCAGCAGTGGGCATCAACACTCACTCGCCGCAGCACCTGAAGCACGCCGCCGGTGCAGCAGGCGGCAAGCCCAGCAAGACGGCCACCGCAGCAACCGCGCCGCCAGCCCCCAGGGCAACGCCGCCCCGGCCTGCACCAGCACAGCCGTCAGTACCCGCCCCAGCCCCAGCCCCAACGCCGCCCAAGCAGCCGCAGCCGGTGGCGCAGCCGCAGCTGCAGCAGGCATCTCCTGCGCCAGCTCAGGCGCCGCCTGCGCCTGTCCTGGCGCCGCCGCCGCCTGCCAGTCTGGCCATGCCGCCGCCAGGCATGCCTCCGCCGATGCCGTTTGGCCCGCCACCGCCGCACATGATGATGGGGCCGCCGGGACCAGCAGGCCTGCCCTGCCCCGCCCCTGGGGCCGCAGACCCCATGGCTTGGTGGTACCAGAACTACTACGGCAGCCAGCAGCAGGTGGGCAGTTGGGATGAGAGGGGGGTTCCATTTGGAGGCTGGGCACGCTTCCGCGCTTGGCAGCCTTGCGTTGAAGAGCCATGCAACTGCTGCCATGTAGAGCTCTCCGCTTGCCTGCCGGCTGCACTGTTTTCGGTGCCTGAGCACCGCGCTTGTGCCACCCTCAACCTCTGCTGCAGATGGGCGGCATGTCGCTCGCCACAGCGCAGGCCGCCGCCGCCGCCGCTGCTGCGGCCTTCATGCAGCAGGCGCAGCAGCAGCCTGGCGGCACGGGCTGCGCCACCACGGCCCCGCACGGCACAGCTGGCGCTACCGGCACTGGCACAGGCACTGTCACCAAGTGGTGGCACGACCCACAGCTCACCTTTGGGCCCCCGGTCGACACAGAGATGCTGGCACGCTGGCCGGTGGGCGGCCCTGCTGCCCTGCTGGCTCGCGAGGGCCCAGAGGTGCAGTCTGCGCCTGCTGGCCAGCTCAAGCACCCCGCCGACAGCCGGCGGTGCAGTGGCATGCCCTACAGCGACGGGCCGCGCATGCGCCTAAAGCGCAAGGCCACTGCTGACGCGGACGAGGCCAGCAGCGGCACCACAGGACACACGCATGAGCCGGATGGCGGCGCCGGCACCACAGCCGGCGGGCCCTTCAAGGTGCGCAGGCTTTGGACAGAGGGCAGGGCCTGCAGGGCAGTGCCAGGGTGGCTGCTTGGCAGGGAGTGGCTGTTGCAAGCCAGCGGCAGCACGCCCACCCAAGGCTCCACAGCTGCGGCAGCTTGCTTGCATGTACACACCTTCCCACCGGGCAGCACTCCAGCCAGGCCTATGGTACTCAACTGCATCTCTGCCTTCCATTCTCATCCGCAGAAGCACGAGTCGCTGCGCGCCCGCAGCGCCCGCACCAGCCCACAGGGCCCCGCAGCCGCCAACGGTGACCCAATGGGCGGCGGCGGCCAGGACGAGAATGCTGCCCAGCTGCTGCTGGCCATTGGCAAGCAGTGAGCATGGGGCAGGCGGCAGCTGGCATCCGCAGCGCAGCGCAGCGCAGCGCAGCACACAAGCATGCCGGGCGCCAGCCGCCAGTTGGTGAAGCACTCACCTTGGTGAAGATTCACCTTGACACCCGATGTCGACACAGCAACGGCATGCCAGCAGCCAGGGAGGGCTGCTGGCGTCGCCGTCCGGCGCAGGACAGTTGCGCAGGAGCAGTTGCACGGGCAGAGCCTGAGCCCTGCGCCATCCCCCTACCAGCGCCTGCTGGCTGTGCCACGCCAGCCAGCGGGGGTCCCACCCCTACCCACCCCAACCTCCCCACCCCATCACTCTGCACAACGCAAGAGCCCACACTGCCGCCGCCGCCGCCTTCCCTAAGAAACCCTGTCCCCTACGCGGTCGTGCCGCGGCACCCCAACGAACGAAGCCAGCATTCTCTTCTCAGGCCAAGAACTGTGTGTGCAATTTGTTCCAGCACCAACAACGCCCGCCTATGTTCCTTTGCTCTCCCCGCCCGGAGGGAGGATGCTTGCATGCATGATGACATGTGCCATGACAAACCCCTGCATCTGCTATTTTTTGTGCCCCCAGCCTTCAGTCAGCTCGGCTTCTCGCTGCGGGGCAGCCGCTCGCGGGCGCGGCGCGCTCATGTCTGTGCGCCGTGCCCCCGGTCCCGGTGTTTTTGCATCTGCTTTTCCTGGTAGCCCTTCATTCGCACCCCCCTCCTTCGTACAGGCCAGTTCTCGCCCTGAGACCTACCGTTTATCTGCTTTGCTCCGTCCCGTCCCCGTACCCCGTCTCCCCGCTTTTCTGAGCCCATCCCCCACTCGGGCGAGCGGCGCTGCTCCTGCCCGCTCGCGCCATGATGTGCGGTTCTCCAACAAACGACGCCTAGCTCCAAACGGTTTCCCGCGGATTTTTATTTCTTGCGACACGGCAGCTGCTGACCGCTCCCTGCAACCTTGGGGCGGCAGCTTGCAGCCCACTGATAAGCAGCATTGTAAAGCAGAAGGGTGATCACGAAATGCAAGAGGGCTGCAGGAACAGCCAGGTTGCGCGAGGTGCAACATGGAGGCTCAGCAGTTTCGGATGCGGCGGCCCCGCTGCGCTGCCACCACCGGCGGCGAGTTTCTTTTGCAGCGACGGGCACGCTGATCATGCACTCATCGGCAGCGCAATGGCCTGCAGGGCGCTTGGAGGCTGCTGTGCAGCTGTGCAGGCGGGCAGAGGGCTGCTGCGGGCACTGAGCGTGGGCAGGCGCGGCGCGGGCTGCAGCACCCAACTTAGATCGCCGCTGCCGCGCGGCTCGACGCAGCCAGGCCAGCCAGCCGGCCGGCGCCACCTCTCCCTCTCCGCGCGGTCAGCAGCGGCGGCCATGGAGGCGGCCCTGCCTCCCGAGATCGAGCACACGGTGGAGCGCATCCACTGCTCGCCCGTGCGCATCGTCCTGTACCTGGGCGGCGGCGCCTCGCAGGTCGGTGCCGCCACCTGCCCGCTCGCCGCGCTGCCGCCCGGCTGCAGGCTCCACACGCCCGCTCCTGCTTGCCTGTGAACCACCAGCCATGCGGCATACCGCCACAAGCGCATGATCCTTGCTGCAGGCGGTGGCGTGGCTGCTGTCGGTGCCAGGTGCATCCCGCACGGTCCTGGACATGCGCATCCCTTACAGCCGCAACAGCCTGAAGGACGTGCTGGGCAAGTCGCCAGACTCGTACGCCTGCCCAGGTGGGTGCTGGCCGACAGTGGCTGTGCTGCAAGTGGGTGATGAGGGCGCCGCCGCCGCCAGGCTGCCGAGGCAGAGCGCGGTTGAGTGCAGCTGCGTCTTTTTGTGGCAGTGAGCCCGCCGCTGCCGCTGACTGGACAGTTGGCATGCGTCTTGCCTGCTGCCCTCTGCTACTGCACTGCTGCCCGGTCGCGTCCAACAGTCAGCTTGCTAAGCTCCATCCTGCTGCCGCTGCAGAGACGGCACGGGACATGGCACGTGCGGCGTATCAACAGGCGGTCAAGCTGTCGTCGTTCGGCACGGATGTTGTGGGCATCGGCTGCACTTGTGAGCTGGCTTGAAAGGCTGCACCTGCGAGCTGGCTTGAAAGGCTGCACCTGTGAGCTGGCTCGACAGTTATGGCTTGAGATGAAGCGCACTGCCTGCCGCACGCATGCCGATCCGGTTGCCGCTGGCTGCTTCCCACCTACCTGCAGGCGCGCTGGCAACAGACCGCGAGAAGCGTGGGGAGCACAAGGCGTACATCACAGCCTACAGCGGCGCACAGGAGCGCAGGTGCGGGGCTCTGATTGTTGAGGGGATGGCTGCTGCAGAACAGCCAGCTGCCGCTGCAGCCAGACAGAGGCGGCTTCCATGGTATGGTTGGTGCCACCACCCTCACAACTAAGTCACAATGTGCGTGCAGCCGGCGTTTGCTGCATGCACCTCCTAACCCGCCTCCCCTGCCGCTGCCCCCGCGGTGCACGTCTGCAGCTTCTCATTGCTGCTCAGCAAGGGCGCGCGCAGCCGGTTTGGCGAGGACCAGCTGGTCAGCAAGCTGGTGATCAAGG
Source organism: Chlorella sp. CH2018 (assembly GCA_009928355.1). NCBI lineage: Eukaryota > Viridiplantae > Chlorophyta > Trebouxiophyceae > Chlorellales > Chlorellaceae > Chlorella > Chlorella sp. CH2018. The sequence continues at coordinate 7,879 of VIYQ01000359.1, forward strand.
CGATTGCAGACTCGCTAGGAGTGCCCACAGAGGTGAGCGAGGGGTGGGTGCCGCCATGCTGCTGCTGCCTGCTTATTTCGCGGGCTGCACAACCGCGGCCTGTTGCTTGGTGGGCCCTGGACCAGCGGACAGCACACCCAGCCTTCATCTTGCGCTGCCCTTCAATCCTGTTGTAGCTTCCCTGTTGTTACTTGTGTAATTTCCAGGTCATGGACATCAGCTTGATTGACAGCGGCGACCACCCGGATGAGCTGAAGGTGCGGGATGCCCAGCTGGCTAGGAACACCTGCGTCAGCCGCCGCGCGCCCTCACGCGTGGGCGCATGCTGCAACCTGGTGCCATCCTGCATTGCATGCCACTTGTGGGCGCCTGGTCGACCTGCCAATCAACAGTTACACCGCACCCTTCCAGGCGGTGCACTTGCGCTTGCAACGTACTCTGCTCGTGCTGACGCACTGTTTTGGCACCTGCGCCTGGGCGCCGCAGGTGGAGAGCAGCAGCAAGGACATTGATGCCATCCTGAAGGACATGCTCAATGGGCGGGTGGACACCGTGGAGTTCTCAGGTGTGTGCGCACACAATATGGCTGGGTGCGGTGCGATGTGATGCCTGCCAGCTGGCAGGATGGCGGTGCCGCCTGGTGCAAGAAAGTTGGTGCGAGCCGCTCGCCCGCTTCGCCAGGCGATGTTGACGCGCGCCCTGCTGTTTGCCTGCCGCTTCCTTGCGGATCAATCCCAGCAATACAGTATGGTCTGGTGTGTGCTCTGCAGGCGGCAACATTTACGTGGACGCCCCCCGCCCCGGCCGCATCTACCTGCCTGGCTCCTTCAACCCGCTGCACGATGGGCACAAGGACATGCTGGAGGTGGGCGCATTTGTTGTGCTGCGCGGCTGCCTCTGGTGCATGCACACCACCTGCGATTGGTGGTGACGGCAGCCCTCGACTTGCTTGTACGAACGATGGGCACAAGGACAAGGGCCGGAGGTGGGCGCATTTGCAGCTTTTTCATTCTGGTGCTGCTTTGGCTGCGTCAGGTGCATGCAACGTCTTGGGTGGTTGTGATTACGGTGACGCCTGCCCTTGATGTGCTTTTACGATGGTCACCAGAACATGCGGGAGGTGAGATTGTTCTCTGCCTCCAGCTTGGATGCCGCCCAAGCAAGGTTGCGTGTGCTGCTGAGCTGCAGTGTCTGCGCGGCTATCGTTGCAGACTGCTTGTGCAGCTGCCCGCCCGTTGCACTCCTGCTCGGCCGCCCAACTGGCCAGTGATTCGCTGCCTTGCAGGCGGCGCTGCGGCTGCGCCCCGATATGGAGGGAGCCTTTGAGCTGTCCATCGGCAATGCTGACAAGGTACGCCCTCCAGCTGTACAACATGCTCTCAGCTGGCCATTCGCTGCCCTAAATGTCCAGCAGCCCACCTGTGTGTCAGCCATCACCGCTCCCCCCCACCGCAGGGCATGCTGCCGCTCGAAGAGATCAAGCGGCGGGTGTCTCAGTTCACGAGCACGGGCCTGACGCTGGTGGTCACGCAGGCAAGCGCAGGGCATCCGCAGGGAGCGCGCGCTTGCACCAGTGGATGCCTCACTGCTTGTTGCCGCAGAGTACAGGCATCAGCAGGGAGCGTGCACTGCCGCCCGCCTGGCTGTGCGGTGGGTGCCTTGCCAATCCTGCTGCATGCATCCGTTCCCTTGCCTTGGCTCCCCGCAGGCACCGCTGTTCACCCAGAAAGCAGACATGTTCCACGACTCACTGTTTGTGGTCGGGTGCGCTCCGCTATCCTTGCGTCGCGTATGGGTGGTCGTGGTCGCGTGCGTGCGGGCTGGTGCCTGCCACTTCCCGGTTGCCTCTAACCGCCACCTCCCCCGTGGTCCCCCCCTGCTTCCCTGCCAGCTGCTGTACCCCTCCTGTCTGGCGGCTCGCTGCCCCCATGCCTCCATCCCTGCTCCATTAGTTTTTGCCCTTGCCTGCAGGTACGACACAGCGGTGCGCCTGGTGAAGCCAGAGTACTATGGATCGGACCAGGCCATGCTGCTGCAGGTGGGCGTCCGTGTGTGGGCAGCTGTGCCTGTGCTTGCACCCTGCCTGGTCGATTTGGTGTACAGAGTGCAAACGCAGGTTGGCACGCTGGTACACACCTAAGTTTCCGCACCTCACCTCGCACAAGTTGCAGTTTTGCAAGGTTGCGGCGCCACGGTTGCTCCCTCCTTGCTTGCAACCCTTGCACGCACTGACCTGCTGCTGTGCGCGAACTGGTGTCTGACCTGCTGCTGTGCGCAACCTGGTGTCCCTGCGCACTCTGCAGTTTGCCAAGCTGCGGCACCAGGGCTGCTCCTTCCTGGTGGCGGGCCGGGTGGATGATGCTGGAGTGTTCAAGACGCTTGCAGATGTGGAAGTACCGCCCGTGCTGCCGCGCGGGGTGAGCAAAGGGTTGGCCAGTCAACCATAGTCCGTGGGGTTGGCGCCAGCCTCGCCCACAATTGTGGATGGCGCTGGTGGCTGCTTTTGCCGACTGTCCATGCTTGCCTCTGCGTGCCCCCGCCTCTGCTGCTGCACAGGGCCTGTTTGAGGAGATCCCTGCCACCGAGTTCCGGGCAGACGTGTCCTCCACAGAGCTTCGCGCCTCCGGCAGCTGGTAGGAGCCTGCTCGTGCTCCTCTCTTTCCGAGGCCGGCTGCGAGGCGGCGGCGTGCACGGCAGCGGCTGGGCACCGCCCACCTTTTGCACCGCCCATGGGGTGGCAAGCAGGCTGCACCACTTGCCCCACGTGTGCGGCTGACAGGTGCCCAGACATGCATGCATGCACCCCGCCCATCACCAGAGGCAACGTGGCACCACGGTGGCCGCATCACCGGCTGCTCCAGCCCCCTGGGCCTCAGAATAATCGTTCGAAACGCACCCTTTGACAACAAACCGCCCACTCCACAGCCGCCAGCCACTCTAGCCCGGCTGCCTCTCCGCACACCCTGAAAACTTCCAGTTGAACGCTCCGCTGCTGCTCCTCAAGCCTTCCTCTGCTCTGTGGTGCTCCTCTTTTGTGTCAGCCCGCACTCCCCCCTCCCATCTCTTGTCCCTGACAGTTGACAGTGATTAATTCAGCAAACCAGTGTGACGTGACATCAGCAGTGATGTAAGCTGGACGTGTGGTGCAGAGCAAGTGCAGAGCGAGAGGCATGATACAGGGCAAGAAAGGGCATGGCACTCAATCAAGCAAGTTGTGTAAGAATCAAAGGCAGATCGGGTACATTTGGTGTTGTTTATTGTTTGGCAGGGCAGGATCCACAAGCCTACACGCAGCCTCCACCCCAGCTGCCAACGTCCAGAGCACAGGAGAAGCCACCTGCCTCAGCATGCAGCAGGCGGGCAACCGGTCGTGCTGCCCGCCGCGCCACCTCTGCGCGCAGTCAAGTCGTGCTGCTGGCCGCCTCTGCGCGCAGTCAAGTCGTGCTGCCGGCCACGCTGCTGGCCATGCCACCTCAGCGCGCAGTTTCCAGCTCCAGCAGGCGGGCCAGGGCCGGGTTGTGCTGGTGCTCCCGCTCAGACCCGGGTCCAAAGACACGCGCCACCTCCAGCGCCTGCTGCTCTGCAACAGTGTGCATGAAAGCGCAGGAAAGCGGGGCAGCAGTGAGCCAAGGTGGAGGCCATGCAGGCACTGCAACTGTTTGCAAACGCGTGTTGCACACAAAGCGGCGGCAGCCGCCGCGTGCACAACAGAAGCAGTGGCAGGGGCAGTGAAGGCAGCGGGTGCGCACCCGTGGAGGGCAGGACCATCTTAGGGGGCAGCGGGGCACCATGTTCATCGGTTTCCAGCGCGTACTTGAAGATGAAATCGAATGTGTTGGTTGTTACGCTGCACAGCGCCGTTGGGTTGGAGTGCAAGGGTCAGGGTCAGGGGCGGCTGTTGTTGCAGGCGAGCGTGGCTCATGCTGTTTCGACAAACAAACGCAATGCACAGTGCAGTGTGTTGAGTGGCTCAACAACCAATCACTGTAACGCAGCTGCTACCAGCGGCGCACTGCCCAACCAATGGCCTGACAAATCGGCAGCCACCACCCACCTCTGCCGCTTCTCTGGCTGCGTGACTGATGCCTGCACCTGAACGTACGCCATGCCCTGCAAACCGGCCGTGGCACAGATGGGCTGGGAGGTGCGGGGCAGCAGGGGCGCAGCGAGGCATGTGCACAAGCTTCCCAGTCCACGCCCACAACCCCAAGACGCAATGCACAGCAAGTCCCTCTGCCCATTCACTGCCTCCTGCCCCCTGCTCTGCTTGCCTGGTCGGGCTGGTCAGGCGACACCCAGGTGTGCAGCACTTGGGACTTGAACTTAATCAGATCGCCCACATTCACCGGCCGCTTGAAGGTCACCTCCTCCACCTCCACTGCAGCAGCAAAGCGAAGAAGGGGTGGCATAACGGCATGGCGTGAGTGCAGTGCAGCGTTGACGCATGGCACACGTGGGTCAAGGCATGCCGTGGCATGGCGGCCGCATTGCATGGCAGCGCATGGCTTTGAACCATGAGTAATATGCCATTCGTCGCAGGAGCATGGCATGGCATGGCATGGCATGGCATGGCATGGCATGGCATGGGACGTGGGAATGAGGACATTTCGCGTTGCCATGCCATGCCGCAACTAGCGAGGGCCACCCTCGGCACTCACCCGCCAGGGGGCGGCAGCCGGCAAAGAGGTACGTCGTCGCATGGGCCAGCTCAAATGCGCGCCTGCAAAGGCGTCGACAGACATGCCCATTGTGTTGTGTGAGAGCATGCCCAGCTGGATCTTGGACAAATATACCATCGCATGCGGCATTCATGTGGACAGCTCAGTCTTGCTGCTGCCCGCTTGCCCCACAAGCCAACTCACCGCATGAGGAAGCCCCCAAACACGCGGCCGTGCACGTTTCGGTTCTGGGGCTGGCACACAAAGATGTTTGAGTGGCTGGCCTCGCTCATCAGCAGGGTGTTGGGTGCTGCAGGAGGTGGATGGATGAAGTGCGTAAGGAGGATGGATGGAGCGGTTGGGCAGTGATGGTCGTGGTTAGGGTTCAGGGAAAGCAAGTTTGGTTGATCATCCCAGCACCGTACCATGCATCATGGACCTTGCAATGCGGGGCCCTTCCACTAAAGCAGCAGCAGCGGCAGCGGCAGCGGCGACGCAGCGGCCAGGGGGGCAGCGCACCAACCAGCGCCGGCAGGTCTTGCTTGTTCTTGGCGGTTGCCAGCAGCTGCTCCGCCCAGCGCTCTGCCTCTGGCCGCACTGCGGGAGGGAAAAAAGGCGGTCGTCTGACTATTCAGCATGGCGAAGTGGGCAGCAAAGGTAGTTGGGGCAGCAAGGCCAGGCTGACAGCTGGAGAGACAAAGCTACTCAAAGCTCTCAGAGGGCGCACATGAGTGCAGCGCACGGTGCAGCTGCCCGCCGCCGCCGCCAGCGCCACCGCCCGCCGCCGCCTGCCGTGCCGCTCGCCGCTGCTGCGCAGCCCGCTGCCGCTCGCAGAAGCGCTCTTGGTCTGGCTTGGTGCGTGGGGCCAGCGGCGTGACTGGGTGAGCCTGATTGGTCAGCACGTCTCGGGCCACAAATGTGAAGAGCGCGGTGAGTTGGCGCTGCCCTGCCTGCTCCAAGTCGATCTGTATGTCCATGCTGCTGCTGCCCGTCCACACCACTCGTCCCGTCAGCTGCGGGGGGCAGAGCAGGAGGGGGACAGATGGCAGGGGGTGCCCCACAGACGGACCGCTCCATCCGCTGATGTGAGCCAATGAGCCCTGCTGTTGCAATCGCTGGGTGACGGCAGCCATGGCTCGGTCCCCTGTGCGCCAGGCAGCACCAGCACAGCGGCCCCTCCCACCTTCATGTCTTGCCGCAGGTTCAGTGAGCTGGTGTACAGCTCAATCGTCTCCACACATGCGGTGACGCACAGCGGCGGCCGAGTCGTCTCTCCCTCCATCTCGCTGTGGCATAGCAAGTGGGGCAGCGGGTGCATCAAGGGGCACATCAAGTGTGCCGGGCAGCAGGCAGCTGGCGGGTAGGGAGCGGGTATGGGGCTGGGCAGGAGGCCGGGGCCTTGCAGCTGCTCCCTCAGGTAAGGCACCATCAGCCGTGCAGCAGCTCGCGCAGCACCACAGTGCGGCCTCCTGTTGCTGTCACTGTGCAGCGCGGGCGCCGCACCAGCAGCGGTCGCACCTGTGGTCAAAGGCCACATAGCCAGCTAGTGAATCCAAGTCCTCCAGGATGCGCCCAATGCGCACCTCCTCCCAGGGAGACCGGTACTGCACGGCACCAAGGCGAGTGAACTTTTTGCGTCAACAGCAAGCAGAGGGAGCTTGAGATGTACAGGCTGCCTAGCAAGTGGCTATCAGGGCCTCCTCTTTCTGAGGGGAGAGCGGCACTGCGTGGCAGGTGATGCAGCAAAGGCGGGGCCGCGGAGCCCTCTGAAGGCACCGGGCGACGGGTGTGGACAGGCATGCCAGGCAGGCACCAGGCGGCAGCAGCACATCAAGCGCGTTTTGGACAGCAAGAGCATCCGGTGAGGCGGGTACCAGCAGCGCCCTGCCCCCTCTATCCCTGCCACGCAGGCACGCACATGCTCTCGCAGCATCTCGTCTGTCGAAAAGGGGTAGGTGATGGAGATGGGGCGCGGCGACTTGGGTAGCTGCGCGGCAGGGTCCCGCGGCGGCGCCGCCAGCAGCTTTTCCATCGTCCAGTGGAACCTGTGGGAAGCGGAAGGGGCTCCTCACAAGGCTGCTTGCCAGGCCAAATGGCAGGGGCCGCACAACAGGCAGCAGCGGCAAGCTGTGATGGTTGGCTGCCGAGGCGCCCGCACATGGCAAACTGCCTGCCTCACCGCTGCCACAGCCGCTTGGTGACGGGCGTGCTGCTGGCGATGACAAAGTGCTGCCCAACTTCTGGCTGGTTTGCCTTGGGGCTGCGTGCTGCCGCGCTAAAGGGCCGGTGCTGCAGGTGCCAGGTGCCATCGGCGGCGGCGGCGGCGGCAGCCGCCGCCCCGGCCATCGGCGGCGCCGCCAATGGCAGCGCCTCTGCAACTACATGCTGCAGCAAGAGCTTCTCGATGACCGTGGCCCGCCGCAACGCCGCGAGCATCAAGTGCGCCGGCCAGGGAGGCGTGCGAGCGGCACGGTAACGTCTTGAAGTCGAGCAGGGAGCGATGGAGACAGCGATCCGAGCTGCTGTCCGTCAGATCAAACTTGCATGCTGAGCGGCGGCGGCAGAGCGGCAGCGGCATCGGCAGGGCGGCCGTCGGCATTGTGGCTCTCTCTCTATACTGTGGATGCATCCGTGCCCACGGCTGCCAAGAAGGGTGTGCCTGGCCATTCACCATAGACGTGCGCCCGCTTCTGCCAAACAATCAGCTTGCATCAGGTGGGGCCACTGATGCCTCCCACGGCGGCGCAGCTGGGCTGCGCGAGATCACTTGCCGCCGCAGGGAGCTGCTGGTTGCCACCCTGCTGGTCATTGCTGTGTGCCCAGCTGGTGCCGTATATATTTACATTTCATATCATGTGCGGTGTGCATTCATTCAATTCATTCACAGTGAAGAGGCTCGTCAGCCACAGCGTCGAGTGTGGGTGGTCGCGGTGCCGGCCGCCCCCACCCCTGGCGGGCGCACCATCTGTGGCCTGCGCAGCAACAACGTCAACAAAAATACAACAGCCAAACGATCACAAATACTTCGTTCGTTGCCAGGAATCATGCAGTCCAGGCTGAAGGGGAGGGACATGACATCCGCCCACATGCATGCTGCGCGGGGTGGCGGGGGAGCCACCTTAGGTGCTGGCGGGCCTTTCCAGCGGTTGTTGCACATCCCGCATCCCGCTAATCACTCATAAACACACATCGATCCTACTGTAGAGCTATTTAGCCGCAGCCTCCCCCCGCAAACTCGCGCGGCCGCACCAAGTTTTTGAGCACGTGCGGCCCGTGCTACGAACCTTTCCCAAAGCTTTTGCTCATCGAGTAGAGGCAGACGACGGCGGGTTCGGCTCGCCAGGCGCGCAAAATCGGCCGCCGCCAAGAGTGGTGGTGCCGAGCACCGGCGGTGCGACCACCAGCCCTCCGTTGTTGCAGTCCACCCATGCCATCCATCCGCCAGTGATGAGCTCCTCAACCAGCAAACTACCCGAGAAGAATGTGAGGGAGGGCAGGTGTCGTGCAGGGCGAGCCACGGCGCTTCTGTTGCTGTGCTACGCTCCAGCGGTTTGAGGTGCGGGCGGCAGCTGCCTCCAGGCGTGCGTGAAGGGCCACGTTACCTTCCCTGCCGCTCGTTACCCCTCCTGCAGAAGGGGCCCTGCCAGCTCTGCGGTGCTGCAGTTGCAACCAGCTGGCGCAAGCTGCCCGCAACCGTGCCCCAGGCCGTGGGCACCATGGCATGTGAGCGGGCAGCAGGGGCAGGCGGCACCCAGCCTGTGCGCCCTGCAGCCTGGCACCTGCCTGGCGCCACAAGCACCCACCCTGCAACGCCTGTCTCTGGCAGCCAGCACTCACACATCCTGTGCTACCATGCAGGCAACCCTTGCTACGTATACCTGTCCAAGCGTGCCAAAGACGAGCCTGAGACGTTGGATGAAGCACTGGCTCTGTGCCGCGCCGCCAAGCGTCCCTGCCGCTCTGTCGGCAACGCCAGCAGCGGCAGCGAGTTGAGCAGAGAGGGGAGCGTCCGAGCCGCAGGGGCAAGCATGTTGTGCTGGTTCACCTTGAAGTGCAATGGGATGTATAGAGGCGGTTGGGCACAGGGCCAGAAAGAAGCAGCAGCTGCTGCCACATGGCTGCCGTCACATGCACGCCTCCCTCCTGCCCCTGCCCAACCTTCACTGTGCAGCAGGGCAGCCCCAGCAGCAGCACTTCCCAAGGCGCGTCTGACCACAGCACCGGCGGCTTTGAGGAGCCCCTGAGTGGCGGCGGGCACTCTTCCCAGGCGGCATACAGCAACGTCCCTCAGCCAGGCCGGTCGCCAGGACAGCCTAGCATCAGCAGCCAGCTGCCAATGGGCGGGCCAGAAGTGCCGATGCCAGCACCCAGCCGAGCTGTGCAGTCCGGGCAGTGGCCCGCGCAGCAGTGGCCGGCGCAGCAGGCGCAGCAGGCACAGCAGCAGCCGATGGCAGGATGGGAGCAGCAGGCGCATCAGGCATGGCAGCAACTGCTGCATCAGCCGCTGCAGCAGCAAAACCAGCAGCAGGGATGGCGGCAGGAGCAGCAGCAGCAGCAGCAGGGATGGCAGCAGCATTTCGCGCAGCCCGCAGCACAGCCGCAGCCCCCACAGCACTTCATGCAGCCCCCAGCGCAGCCGCAGCTGCCGCAGCAGGCCTCGCCACAGCAGTGGCTGCTGCCAGCGCAGCCGCTGTCGCCGCCAGCTGCGCCGCTCGCTGCCCCAAGCAGCCCAGCGGTACCGCGGGGCGCCCCGCTCCATTTCATGGTGAGCAGTGAGCAGCTGAAGACGCTCCAGGCGTCCGCGTGGCGCATGGCCTGCGGCAACGAGGCCAAGCGCCAAACCCTCAGCACAGGGGTAAGGGCAGCAGCGGCAGCGGTGGCAGACCGATTTGCTGCTCTGTTGGGTGCATTGAGTTTGTTCCAAGCACTGTGTGGTGGCTCAGCCTGACACGCAATTCTCTCACCTCCCACACTGCCGCCGCAGCTGCGGGCGGCCCGACAGCTTCCCGGCTCTTCACAACAGCTGCTGGGCGTCCTGCCCTCTGTGTGGCTGCTGCACCCGGGCACTGAGCGGAGGGCTGAGCCTGTGCTGGGCCTGCTGCTCAGCGTGATGCTGCCGCCCAAGCGGCTGCCGGCCCAGTTGAGGGGCCCGCAGGCGCTGCTGCAGCGCAGGGCTGCTGCGCTGGAGCCCGCACTGCGCCTGCTGGCCTGCTGCAGCCAGACGGGCGAGCTGCGGCAGTGGCGGGACTGGCTGCAGAAGGATGAGCTGCCGCTGCATGTGCACCCCCAGCTGGGGCTGCCCCTGTGGGACAGCGGGTGAGTGGGTGGCCAGCAGGGGGCGGCGGCCCTGCATTTACAGCCAAGCGGCGGCCCTGCATTTACAGCCCAGCGGCGACCGTGCATTTCCTGCCAAGCCCTGCCACGCTGGGGCCCCTGGCAGTCCCAACCCACTGAGGCTGCCTTCGCTCAACCAGGGGCCCTTTGCACACTCCAGCCGCTCGGTCCTCTGACTCTACCCCCCGCCTTCTTTCCGCCTCGGCGCCGCAGCGACGGGTGGCAGCTGCTGTTCCCTCACTCAGCCAGGGATACCTGCCAAGCCAGCCTCTTCTCTGGTGGGTGGGCCTTGACAGTCCGCTGCCCTTCAGTGATGCACAAAGCCAAAATTGAGAGCTGCTCCCAACGCCAAGCTTCCGAGCAGGGTTGGCTGCTCCCACTCTTGCATCAGCAGCGGCATCAATGGTGTGATCCAGGATGCTGTGCTCCCTGCTGTCTGCAGGCATTGTGGCCACGGCAGGGCTTGGCTCGCTTGAAGCCGGCAGCCCGCCAGCCTTGGCAACATTTGACGGACAGCATCCAGCGCTGGTTGGCGGCGGCAACAGCGGCGACCCGTCCATGCACGAGCCCGGGCGCAAGCGGCAGCATGCAGGGGCAGACCCGGCAGCAGTGCAGCAGAGTGCCTTGAATAGCGCGCAGCTGCACGGCCAGTTTGCCAGCCTGCTCCAGCAGCAGCCGCAGCGGCGGCGACACGAGCAGCAGCAGCAGCGGCAGCAGGAGAAGCACCCAGTTCAGCTGGCCCCTGCCGGCCAGCTGGCTACCCCAGCTGGCAGCCTGCGTAGCAGCGCCGCACGTGCGGTGCCAGCAGTCCATTGGGCTGCCGAGCTGTGGCCCGCGCAGCCGCCCCCGCAGCAGTTTACGCACCTCCAGGCGCAGCTCTTTGCACCACCGTTCCCACAGCAGCCAGGCCAGCCGCTGCAGCAGCCGTCGCGTGTGCCTGCACAGCAGGTCAGCGCTCCGCACCTGCCGTATGCCCCGCAGTCGGGCAGCGGTTTTGGCAGCGAAATCAGCGGGCTCACCCCGAGCTGGCTGGGGGCCTCGCTGCCCCTTTCGACCGAGTGGCGTCCCGCCCAGCAGGCGCAGCAGGGCCAGCAGGGCCAGCAGGGCCAGCAGGCGCAGCGGCCCCCCACCCAGCAGGCGAAGCACGGTGAGCTGCACGGCTTGCTGACCGATGAAGAGGTGGAGATGCTCCTGGACGACTTGTTGGAGGATCCGCTCATGCTGCCCGATCTGGGGCCTGACTTCCGACTGTGAGTGCATGGCCTCCTGCCTTCGATTTGCTTTCTCGTGCCCGCCTTTTGAGGGCTTTCTCCCCGACCCCAGCAGCCAACAAACGCATCCAACCCTCATTCCCTTGCCGCTCTCCGCTCCATAACCATCTGGGCTTGTGCCTGATCCCATAATAACCCTCTCTTCTACACACCCTTGTGCCTTCATGCCGGCCCGCCCTTGTGGGCCTTCCCTAAAGCCACCTTCCAGACTCTGTTGGCGGCACAGGCTGTGTGCCAACGCCCACTGCACTCCAGCTCGCCTCCCTCTTTCATTACCTTTCGGCCCCACCTGCTCTTTTTCCCAAGCTCAGGCGTTATAATCCCAAGCTCAGACACTCTTTCCTCCACAACGCTCAATACCTGCGAGCCGCGCACATGCCCGCAGCAAATCCTTCGGCATTTTGGCTGTTTTACGCTTTGAGTCGTCGATCAGTTGCAGAGTTTTCGGTCAGGACGGAAGTAAGTACCAATGTAACGCTTCGCCGCCGTTGGCAGCAGTTTGAAGAGAGGGCTGGCTCGCGCCCCTGCCGCATCAGGGCCCCGGATGCTTTGCGCCCGGGCCGAACCGCTGCGCCACCTCCAGCGCCTGCTGCTCTGCAGGCAGGAAGTAAACGAGTAGGCAGCTGGGTGGGCGGGCAGGGGGGCCATGAGGCAAGTGACATGCATTCAAGTTGTGGTCAGGCAAGGATGTGGTGGGCTGTACGAAGTTCCCGGGGTCGCACACGGTAGCAGGGCAGTGGCATGGTATCGGTGCTACTCGGCTACCGCCACGGGTGTGGCAGGTGCCGCCAGCAGGGCAGCAACTGCCGTGGGACGAGTGCAAGCTTCAAGCTGGGCCCTGCCCCTGGGCGCGCACCTGAGCCGGGCAGGACCTGCTTGGGCATCTGCAGCGTTCCCCACTGGTCCTTGCGCAGGTCGAAGCTGAACCGGAAGCCAAACTGGTTGGTCACCTCGCTGCAGGGAGTTGGGCAGCACAGCAGGGGACGGTCAACAGCATGGCCCGGTCAGCCCACCTCAGCTGGCTGGCCACAGCAGGAGGGAGTGCATCTGATCCAGCGGCGGTTCAGCGGGTGTGCATTGCGGCAAACTGGGGGTCCTGCTGCCGCCGCCGCAATTCTGCTGCAGAATGGTGCACAACCATGCCAAACCGCAGCCAGCGCTCCCAACCTTTGCAGCTGCTCGGGCTGTGTGACCGAGGCCTCCACTTGCACGTGCACCACACCCTGCGGCAGCGCAGCACAGCGGCACGTGAGGCGGGGAGGTGAAGCAGCAGCCTCCCGTGGTCGGCAAGGAGTGCAGCATGGAAGCACGTGTCATGAAGGGCTTGTTATCCACCGGGTGCTACCGATGGCGAGCGCAGTGTCTTGCCCGCAGCTGGCAGGTTAACACGAGAAAACACTCTGCACGGCTTACACAAAGGCCATGCCTGGCATATGCCTCCCACCCAACCCTCTGACCTTGCCAGGCGTGAGCTGGGAGGGCCAGGAGCGCAGCACCCAGGAGCGGAAACGGATCAGATCGCCCACGTTGACCGGCCGCCGGAAGGTGATGCCGTCCACCTCGACTGCGGTGCGGGATGGACAGTGTGGGAGTAGCCTGGATGTATCGCGCCTGCCCTTGCGGAAGGCAGTGCCAAGTGCTTCCTTGCATGGGGCAGTGCCAAGCTTTGCAGCGGAAGCAAGCACATGCAGGCAGGCTGTGGCGCCCCGACACCCACCGGTCAGCGGGCGGCAGCCGGCAAACAGGTACGCTGTGGAGTGCGCCAGCTCAAAGGCGCGCCTGCAGGCGGCGGGGTGAATGTGCGCATGAGGCCAGCTGCTTTACACAAGTGGGCAAACATTGCGCCTCTTCCCACGCAGCACGGCCCGCTGCAATTACTCCCCGCCCGCCCGTCCCACCCACCGCATGAGGAAGCCGCCAAAGATGCGGCCGTGCATGTTGCGCTCCTCCGGCTGGCAGGTGAAGGTGTTGGACAGGGAGGTGTCATCCATGAACACCGCGTGTGCATCTGAGGGGCACAGGAGGCGGGGGAGGGAGGAGGGGAGGGTTTGATGCAGCACCTTGGAAGTGCCCCGACACGCGCCTCCAGCAGTGCCTCCAGCAGCAAGGGCAGCGCGGCGAGCCAGCAGCGACTGGGCTCCTCGAACAGCAGCTCAGCAGCTGTGCCAAGCACGGCAGCAGCTGCACACGTACCTGCGAGCGCCGGCAGGTCTCGCTTGGTCTTGGCCGCAGCTAGCAGCTCCCGGGCCCACTGCTCTCCTTCGGGGCTCACTGCAAACGCAGGCAGGGGGAGGATGAGGTAGCAGGTAGCATGTTGTTCCCTTTGGGACCAAAGGTGAGGTTCCACAAGAGCAATTCCGATGGGCGATGCTGCTGCCATCTTCTCAGTGCAGCGAGCAGGGCGCACCTTGGTGCAGCTTGCCGGCGCCCGCCTTGCGCGCCGCTTTACGCGCCGCATTCACAGCCTGCCGCTCTGCAAACAGAGCCTGGTCCTGTGGACAGGTAAGGGAGGCACGAGGTGCAGGAAAGGACTGGAGCTCAGGATATCAGTCTATGTCACAAGAGCAGTGACATGCGGGTGGGCTGCCCCCCTTCTCCCCCTCACACACCGCAGCGGCCGCCGCCCAAGTGCACCTCTGGCATCTGTGGCAGAACCGAGGCATGCAGATGTGCAAGGAAGCCCCTGCAAACCCAACCACACTCCTTCAACGCTGATCCCACTAGCCCACCTCTGGCGTCTGGGGCAGCACTGAAGGAATGCGGCAGGGCGCGCCGGTGAGCGGTTCCCGCGCCACAAATGTGAAGAGCGCGGAGAGCTGCTGCTGCCCTGCCTGCTCCAGCTCGATCACAATGTCCATGCTGCTGGTGCCCGTCCACACAACACGGCCTGTGAGCTGCAGGGGACGTGCATCAGACGGGGCATGCCAGGCTGAGTGCAACAGCTACAAAAGAAGAGGGCTTTTTGGTGACAGCTTCAAAAACAAATAGTCACCTCCATGTCTTCACCAAGGGTGATGCGCTTTCCCCGAAGCTCAATCTTCTCCACCGTGGCGGTCACCAGCAGGGGTGGCCGCGTCGTGGGGTCCCCATCGTCGCTGCCACAAGTGAAGCGGCATAAGGCCAGTGAAGCGGGTGCATTCGGCATATGGAAAGCACGGGTGCATGGCACGCCTGACCAGCAGAAAGGGTGCATTCCTTGTGCAAGTGCACCTCAGAGCAGGCAGCGGCAGCAGGGGCAGAGGCACCGCCCACCAGTGGTCAAAGGCCACAAAACCGGCCAGCGAGTCAAGGTCTTCCAAGATGCGCCCGATGCGCGCCTCTCCCCACGGGTTGCGGTACTGCAGGCGCACAGCAAGACAGAAACAGGCAGGGCGGAAGGGGCATGGGAGTAAGGGGGCGGAGCAGGGTTGCACCAGGGAGCGGGCTGCCCTGGCATGTTGGCAGCCAAGCAAGTTGTACGCCGCTTCCCAAACGACGCAACCAACAGCACCAGCCGACCGCTGATCTCACATGCTCCTTGACCACGGGGTCGCTATTGAAAGGGTACTTCACACTCAGCCGGTTGGGTGGTTTGGCCTCAGCCGCTGCGCTGGGGTCACGCGGCGCCGCCTGCTGCAGCCGCTCCTCTGTCCAAGTGTAGCGCTGCTTCCACAGGTGCTTGGTGACTGCGACAGACAGTGTGTAGAGCGCTGCTAATGTGGCATGGGCATGGGTGGGCTAACCAAGTGCTGTGTGCAGGGAAGAGAAGCTGGGCTAAACCAACTGCCAATGGCTGGCATGTGTGCACAGCTCATGGCTGCCTGGCAGAAGGCCTTACCCACCTGGCGTTTGCGAGCCCACCAGCATGCCGTGCTCGTCAATGACATGGCTGAACTCTCCACTGCTGCTGCTGCTGCTGCTGCTGCTGCTACTTGAGTGCACGCCCCGAACCGCAGAGGCGGAGCGGCAGCCAGCGGCGGCGGCGAGGCCGACCGCCTGGGCTGCTGCGGCGCTGGCCGGCAACACACTCAGAGCGCCTCTGAGGGCGCATCTGCAGGCCGCAAGCATGTCGGCGAGCAGCGGCGCAGGAAAGCGGCGTTCGACCCGCCCAAACTGGGCTCCCAGCAGCCCGGTTGCAATCGACACAGCAAAATAACAGCAGGATCGTTGAGTCACACTGCCGATCGAGCCGCGCCGTGCGCCTGTGGGCCACTCCCGCGGCCGACCGCACCGACATGCGCCATCGTGGCGCCAGCGGTCCCTGCCTCCCAGGTCACTTGCCACTGAATGTTGTGATAGTTGCAGCTGGCATAAAAGTCAATATAAGTTGGTTTCATGGCTGGCTTTGTGGTTTCAAGATCATGGTACTCTGAAGCATCAATGGAAGCGGTTCGGGGATCCCTCGTCGGCCACAGCTGGAGCACTGAGCCGGGGTGCAGGCAAGGGTGTGAACCATGCCAGCGCCACAGCTGCCGCTCACGCCTCCAGCAGGCCGTCCCGCACCGCCAGCGCGCCGCCCACAGGCACGTACGGGAACCACACCCCCGCATCCTTATCCCGCTCCTCGGGTCGGTCCAGCCGATTCAGCTTGAGCTGCAGCGCCAGGCCGCTGCCGCCCAGGCTGCCCACCGTGAGCCACACTGCGGGAGCCAGCCCGCTCGTGTCTCTGCAGGGGGAGGAGGGGAAACGAAGCACATGCATAGATTTGCTGCATGTGCACACCAGCTGCCATGCATCTTGAGGCATTCTTGCTCTTGCTCAGCGCTCGTCACCTCCCAGCCAACAGCCTCACCGCGTCTCGCTGGCCGGCAGGCTGAGGGCCGCCTCGCAGGTTTGGGTCCCGTACAGCACAGTCAGCTTGCCCTGCGCCGGCAGCGCCCGCTGCAAGTTCTCAGACAGCGGCAGCAGGCGGTAACGCTTGCCCTTCACTGCAGCTGGTGGTGCCGCACCGCTCCCCGCCGCCGCCACCCCGCCGTCGCTGCTGGGCTGCCGCGGCTGGTTCTCATTCGCTGCTGCCACCTCGCCTGCCTGCCCGCTACTAGCTGCGCTGGTGCCGCCCGCTGGACCTGCGCTGGCCTTGCTGCTGCTGCTACTGACTGGCTCAGGAGGCTTGTCCTGGTTGATCTGCAGCTGGTAAGTGGACCACCACTCCCACACGCCCGGCTTGACCTGGCGGTAGGCATCCACCTTGACGGTGGAAGGCGGGCCGATCTGCAGGAGGACAGAGTGGGGCAGCAGCTGGTCTGATGTTTGCAAGGCCCACTGCCGTGAGCAGCAACAAGGGCAAGGGCAGTCGTACTGTGGCGCTTGCCAGGGTCACTCATGACAAGCAGCAGCGGCGGCAGGCACAGGTAAGCAGCCACTGTTCCATGCACCGCCTCACCTCCCGCTGCCGCCCCTCGCTCTCCCGCTCCTCCATGCCGCACATGAACTCAAAGCTGCGCAGCATGCGCTCCAGGCGCTGCTGCGACAGTGCAGCAGCAGCTGCGCCAAACTGCTCGGCTGTCTGGCGCTGCGCCAGAGCATCCCACTCGGCGCCGCTGCGGGCCAGCAGGCGGGAGCGCAGCTGGGGCACCTGCAGGGGCAGCGCAGGCAGGGAGCTCAGTGTTTGGTGGGTGCACAGCCAGGGGCATGCTGCACATTGCGACTGTTACCGCAGCTGAGCCATGATTTGCTACGCAACCGTCTGAACTCGCAAGCATGCCTAAAGAGTGTCATGCACACAACACTGCTGTGGCACAGACTGCACCTGCTCCACAATGAGGCGGGAGGGCGTGGCCACCGGCTGGCAGGCATTCACACCGAATGCCAGCTCGTCAATGACGCGCTGCAGGTCCTTCAGCACCGGCAGCTGCATGGGCAGAGGCAGAGGACAGCAGGGTGGGACACACGGGATGAGCGTGAGCGCTGCAGAAGCAGTTTGAGTTGGCCAGCATTTCCATAGCATAGCGCAGCCTGCATTGTGCATCGCAGCAAATACAAGCCTCAGCACAGTAGCGCACCTGGTCGAACAGCAGCTCGTTGAAGTGGCGGCGCAGGCGCAGCAGCGCCTCGCACCGCCCCTCCGTCATGTCCATGCGGGCGCGCGCCGCTCCATCGGCCAGCAGGTTGTACAGCAGCAGCCAGACCTGTCGGCGGTGAGAGGGTGGAGGTTGGCAGTTGATCTCGCACACTCAGACCGTGGCAGCGCAAGCACTCCTTGCCCATCATAGCCGAGGCTGCCACCTTGATCTACGGCGCAGTCCGTTTCCAGCCTCAAAATTCAGATGTGCGATGCATGGATTGTCTGTGCTCCCCCAGCCCACCTGCCCGTCCTGCTGGCCCAGGCGATGCCGCTCTGCCGCCTCCACCGCCTGCCAGGCGCCACCAGAAAAGCGCTCCAGCGCACCGCCCTTGCCGCGCCGCACCCAGGGCGGCCGCTCCAGCAGCGGCAGCAGCGCCAGGGCTGTGTCGTTGGTGGACACCTGCAGGGTGAGAAGGGCCAAGTTATGCAAAGTGTGTGTTCAGTTGCAACCAACCTCGTGTCGTGCAACAGTACAGCAGGCACTCAACAGCTGCAAGCACTGCCAGCTTCAGCAGCCTGCATGTCAACCTCCTAGCCAGCTCACCACGCGGGCCAGGACCGACAGGCTGAGGTGCGGGGCGTGGTCTGTAATGTACCGCAGAATGGTCAGGCCGCACTGTGCCGCCGCAAACCGCACCTGCGAGAGAATCCCAACCTTGTAGTTTGAAATCTCGCATCTGGATTGATTGATGCGTCCAGCAGGATGTGTGCAGCACGTACAGGCAGACAAGCTATCTCCAGCACGCACCACAGCCAGCGGGCCTCACCTCAGCAGCCCGCTCTTGTAGCTCCTGCAGGGATGTGAGCGCCACCAGCTCTGCCGCAGACCGCTCTGCACAGAACAGTGCGTGGCACGCAACTCAATAGGTAGATGGCTTTTCAAGCTTCAGCATGTCTAAAGCATGCAAGATGGCGGCAGCAGCAGGCCTCCCAATAATCCGCTGCCCAGCTGCCCAGCTGCTGCTCCCTCACCCTTCCAGGCTGCGTGCTTGTGGGCATCACTCGTCAGGTACGCCAGCGAGCGCGCACACCTGCACAGGGTGCCTCGCGGATGAGTCAAGGCATCAAGCAGAGTCAGTTGAGTTTGCGCGTGGCGTGCATCGAGGCGGCGCTCACCAGTCGCACAGCTCAATGAGCGCCTCCTCCGCCACAGCCTCGCAGGCGTCCCTGTGGAACAGCAGCACCTGCAGGGTGCGCATGCAGCGCGCTTGCCAGTTTTGAACAAGCGCAGACGCCCTAAGGGCGAGGGCTGGGAGCCCAACAGGCATGCAGCATGCCACCTGCCGTGCACACGACTCCCGCACTGCACCCAGCTAGCTTCCGAGCGGCAAGCCTTGCTAGCATCACAAGGACCTCACCTCCAGCAGGTTGGCCAGCGCTGCTTCATGGTACAGCAGCTGGTAGGAGGCCACTGAGTCCAGGCGCTCCGCCAGGTGGCGCTCCAGCCGCGGCAGCAGCCGCTCGCGCCACACCTGCGGGACAGCAGCGGCAGCGACTGGGCGTGCAGTTTTGGAAGCGTTGAGCCCTGGAGTATGCTGTCACTACAAATGCCGAAGTGAGGTGTTCGGACAGGCAGGTGCTTCGCAACAAGGTGCTTTGCAATGCGTTCCCTCATTCACACCCAGCGGCACGCACCTCGGCAACCAGCAGCTCCTGCACCAGCGGCGTGAGGCGGTCCAGCGACACCAGCGTCTCTTTGACAAACTCGTCCGCGTGCGCCTGGACGTTGAGGTGTGCCTGTAGGTTGAGTTGCTCCAGCCACTCGTGCTGCTCGTACCAGGCGGGCGTGCCAAACTGGGGGCGGGAGTGGGGCGGGCAGCAAAAGCGGTGGTGGGTGCTTGGTGGAGGCGGGCATTTGTGCCGTGTGTGCCGACGACCCATCCGCTAGCTGCCTGCCTGCCCCTGCATCCAATTCCCTCGCCTCCTGGATGTCAAAGGCGCGCAGGCGCTCCGCGATGCGCGTCGCCTCGGCCGCGGTCAACTCCGCCTGCGGTCAACGGCCGGGGCTGGCGGGAGGGCGGCGGTGAGGCGAGGGAGGGTCCGGCGGCAGCAGCTGGGCAGCTGATCGACGGGCGCCGCAGATGCTGCACTCGCCTGGGGGGCCCCAGCGGCTGCAGCTGCGGCCTGCCGGCCGCGCGCGACCAGGGCCTCCATCCTGCGCTGCCGGAGGGGGTCTGAGCAGCTTTTGTGGGAAGCTGTTGCCAGTGGGCGGACGAATTCGGGCCTGGATCACAGAAAGGTGAAGGGCTGGCAACATGGGTGTTGAGCGGCGGCGCGCTGGGCCCTCCAACTCCTCATCGCGGCACTCTGCGCCCCATCCGCGCCCCTCGACACTCGTCGCGCAAGTGTTGGGCGCAGTGGGGGGCCTGCCGCCGCTCCTTGAGCTTGTCAGGCCCGCCCGCAACTCAACAGAACGAGGCAGCCACCGCCCCTCCCCACGCCCCCAGCATCGGCGCCAGCAGCTCCTGCAGCCATGCACCGCGTCCTGGTGTCCACGGCGCGCCTGTGCCTGGCCGCCGGCTCGGGCCGCGGCCCGCCCGCCGCCTTCCGCGGCGCCGCCCTGCGCCCCACGCCCCGCTCGCTGGTGGCGGCCAGCCGTCGCTACTACCACGTGTCGGCCATCGCCACGCCCTTCCCGGGCCTGCAGCCGGCGCTGCCAGATGCGGCGACGCCCGCGCGGCGGTGGGGCTCCCCCTCCCGCAGCCTCCGCGACCGCCTGGCCGCACTGTGGCAGCTGTACCTCACCTCCCTGGCGCGCCGCCCGCTGCTCACCAAGGCCTGCACCTCCTTTGTGTGCGTGTGCATCGGCGACAGCATTGCGCAGGCCATCGGCGGTAAGCCGTGGGCGGCGGCGGAAGCAGCGACTGGGCCTCGTGTGCTGCACTGTTGGCGCCACCGCTGTCCCGCCCATAGTCCCTTGCGCTGCTCCCACCCACCCA
The DNA here is from genome assembly GCA_009928355.1 of Chlorella sp. CH2018. Classification (NCBI taxonomy): domain Eukaryota; kingdom Viridiplantae; phylum Chlorophyta; class Trebouxiophyceae; order Chlorellales; family Chlorellaceae; genus Chlorella; species Chlorella sp. CH2018. The sequence goes on from VIYQ01000359.1 coordinate 28,124, forward strand.
CCCATGCAGGCGCGCCATACAGCATCATCCGCGTGCTGCGCCTGGCAGCGTACAGCAGCACGGTGGGCGCGTGCTGCGGCCACCACTGGCACCGGTGGCTGGAGACGGCCATCCACCCAGAGGCGCCGCAGAGCCATGCCGCGGTGCGCAAATCTCTGAAGCCGGTGGCTGAAGCAGCTACCCACAGTGCCTGGGAGACGTGTCTCACACCCTGTTGCAGTCGTTCCGCCACCCCTGCATGTTGCGCCCCTTACACACAGGCTTTACCTTTGCCTGCCGCAATCATCCTCCCGAGTGCTCTGTTGCTGCATGCAGGTGGTGAAGAAGACTGCACTGGACCAGCTGGTGCTGAGTGAGTTGCAGAGGGCAGCCCTTGTGAGCTCCTGCATCAGCTACATGTGCCGGCACAACGGTCTGGCTGTGTGCACCAACAACTGAGCTGCCGCCTGGCTGCACCCCGCCCTGCGCCTGCAGGCCCAGTCATGTGCGCCGTGTTCTTCACAGCCCTCAAGCTCTTTGAGGGCAACCCGGCGGGCATCCTGCCCTTCCTGCAGGCGAGCCCAGCTGTTGGGACTGTTGTGTTTTCAGCAGCTGTCCCGCACTTGTGCCAGCAGTTGCTCACCTCCGCTTGCGTCCAACCGCGTCTGCAGGAGAAGTGGCTGCCCACGGTGTGCACCAGCATGGCAGGTGCGCTCAGCGGTGGAGTTGAGCAGTGACATGTTGTGGTCGCCTCTCTGTGACAGCAGTACACCTGTGCTTGTCAGGCAGCCTCCCTGGCAGCTTGCCTTTCCTTTCACCACCCAACCACCATCGACCCGCCTCCCTGCTGCTCCGCCCCTCCCTCTCTCCAGTCTGGGGCCCCTACAACCTGGCCAGCTTCCGCTTCATCCCTGAGCACCTGCGGGTGCTGTGCGGCAACTGCGCAGGTGGGCTGCGACAATGCGTTGTGCTGCTGTGCCCGGGAATCCAGCCTGCTGGGCCACCAGCTGCCGCGCTTGTTGATGAGCTGGGTCGCAGGTCACCTCAGTGCGCCCCACCCCAATTGTCCCATGCCGCAGGCATCGCCTGGGGCTGCTACATGAGCGTTTCGTGCATCAACCAGTCGCCCTCTGCAACGTGCGCAGCAGCCGTGGCAGCCACTGCTGCCTTGCAGTCCAGCCAAGCGCAGGAGTGACCTGCGCTGGGGCTGGTCAACAGCGCGTGGCGCGACAGCCCATCTGCAGCACAATGATCCGATCCCTGCAGCAACGCCTCTTCAATTGCAACGAATGAACTTTGATGGCCATTTATCTCATGTCCTGATATACACGCCTTGGCTGCAACCGCCCGTGTACAGTGGCCCCCTCCCCACCCACCCCCCTGAATTTTCACTTGCCCCTCCCGCTTGCGATTCTGTACCCAACCAGCCCTGCTTGTTATGCGGCCTCTGCCCTGCCTCACTGCAATGTATCTGTTTGCCCCCAGTTTTCGCCTTGCCCCTTGCCCCACGGCGCGTTTCCCGCCGCTTGATTACAAAGTTACGCGGCCGGTGCTGTCATTGCAGCGCCGCCCTCAAGCCCGCCAGGCGCTGCCTGGCCTGTAATGAAAGCCCTGCCTTGGCTATAGGGTACGAGCTGGCTGCCTCTGCCGCCTGCAGGACCGCCTGCGCCAGCTCGCTGTTGCTCGGCTCAGCGCCCGCTGCTGCCGTTGCTGGGCTGTCCGCCCCAGCTGCCGCCGTGCTGGGGCAGTTGGCCACCTCTGCTGCCGCACCCGCTGCTGCCGTCTCGCCTGCAGCAGCAGTAGCAGCGTTGGGCAGGCAGTCGAGCAGCTCCTCCAGCAGCAGGCTGCTCAGCTCCAGGCGCAGCAGGCGCGGCAGGGCCCCTGCCGCCACCGCCCGCCGCAGCAGCTCTGCCCGGCCGGCCGGCGCCGCTGCTCGCCAGGATCGCACAAACAGCGCACCGGTGCGCAGCGCGCTGTCGCTGGTCGTCGAGCTGCCGGCAGTAGCCTGGGAGGCCGCATCGCTGGCCGGCAGGCTGGAGCCGGCGCTGCCCGCAAGCGTGCCATCGGCGCGGAAGTGGTGTGGCACGGCCGGCCTGCCGCTGCCCGCCGCCGGCGCCAGGCGCAGGCCGCCGCGCATTGGCTGCAGGTGGGCTGCAGACACCAGGGCTTGGAAGGTTTCCACATCCACACGGCGCGCCACCGCCTCCTTCTTGGCGGCCTCGACGGCCTGGCGGGAGAGGAGGGCGGGAGGCGAGGAGGCGTTGAGCGGCGGCGGCGTCAGAGCTGGTGCACCCAGCGCCGGTGGGCGTGGTACTGAGAGGTCACAGCTCACAGCTCACCCTCAGGCGCGCGTCCTCGGCCACCCGCTCCTCCAGGCGGCGCGCCAGGGCGCTCTGCGACAGCATGGCTGCTCCCGTGCGTTGACCGCCTTCTGGGGATGGTGGGCAGCTCATACACAGGTGAGGGGCAACCCGCAGGGGCCTCCAAGGGGCGGCCCTGCATCGCGCCAACTGGGCCGGAACCCCACGGTGGGGCCTGCACCCTTCCCACAGCCGCAGCGTGCCCCGGCACTGAAGCAGACATAAATTACAGAGCATGCAGCCCCCGGGAGGCGTGTATGCCTTCTCCCCAGCACTGCAGCCGCCGCCTGGCGGCGGGGCGCCGGCTCAGGTGCGCTGCTGGGACATGCATGTGCTTGGTGCAAGCGAGGTAGCACACGCGGCGCAGGGAAAGACTGCCGCCGCCGCCTCCCCGCTGCCGTGCAGCCTGCACCCGGAGCCTATGGTGTCGGTCAGCAGCAGGCAGCGGCCTGGGGCGCGCCTCCTCCCCAACTGCAGCCGCCCCAGCTGCGCCCGCCCTCCTACCCGGCTGCAGCGCCGCCGCCGCCGCTCGCACGGCCGCCGCCTGCCGCCGGCCTGGCCCTGCAGCCGCCGGCCTACGGCCAGCAGCAGCAGCAGCAGCAGCAGTTTAGCGGGCATATCATGAGGCCCACGGTGGCGGGTGGCATCATGCGGCCACAGCAGCTGGGAGTCGTGCAGCCCGCCATGCGGCCGCTAGGTCTGGCGGTGCAGCCGCCGCCGCCGCCCACGCTTGCGCCGCCGCCGATGGCCATCCCGCAGGCTTACCAACAGCCGGCACAGCAGTATGTGCAGCAGCCGCAGCAGTATTCCCAGCAGCAGTATGCCCAACAGCAGCCCCAGCAGCAGCAGCAGCAGCAGCAGCAGCAGCAG
>VIYQ01000363.1:0-10722 GCA_009928355.1 Chlorella sp. CH2018
CTGGGAGGCCATGTGCCAGAAGTGGGATGGCATGAGACCCCTTCCGCCGGCGCCACCGTCCTGTCGCCGTCTGTCGCGCCCGCGCGCCGCCGCCGCCGCCGCCACCTGCCGCAGTCCCCTGCCCCGCCCCGGCCCAACCGCTGTCCCACCTCCCCGCCATTTACTGCGCAGGCCAAGTCGTCCGCTGTGCCCAGGCGGCCCTTCCACAGCGGCGCCTCGGCACTGGACGCCGCCGCTGCCGACCAGGCGGTGGCTTCCGCCGCCGACCCCGCCGCCAACCCCGCCGCTCTGGTGAGGGCGGGAGGGGCGAGGTGTGGCGCCCTGGCCTGCCTTGTGGAGGGATTCAAGGCGGGTGCGCTCTCCCAGCCAGCACCCACATGCGTGCGGCGGCGCCGGCGGCAGCACCCACCTCCCGCAGGCATGCCCCCGCCAGCACCCACCTGCGCCGCTATCTGTCTTGCGCCTGCCCTCCTGCCCCTCCCCGCTGCCTCAGATCCAAGGCCTGGAGGAAGCCCTGGCAGAGGAGGTGGAGCGCCGCCGCCAGCTGCAGGAAGAGGTGGCGGGCCTGCGGGTGAGGGGGGGCAGGTGTGGTTTGAACGGTCCGGGAGGCAGCTGGGCACAACTCCTTCCAGCCCCTGCCATAGCTCTCGCCAATCAACCTCCCGCCCACCATCGCAGGAGGAGCTGGAGGATATGGCCGACAAGGTCAAGGAGGTGCAAGAATCTGAGACTGCGGCGTTGCAGGAGGCCCGTGCCCTGAGCATTCAGCTGGAGGTGTGCCAGGCTGGCTTGCGGCACGTGCGGCACGTGCTGCCAATGGCATGGCGGGCACACATCACAACCATTCCTTCCCTGCCTCCCCAAACCAGCACCACCACCACCACTTGCACTCTCCCCGCCACAGCTGGCGCTGGGCGAGCTGGCGCTGAGCCTGGCCCCGCCAGCTGCCGCCCTGCCGGAAGGATGGCTCCAGGATCACCATGCTGCTCCTTCCCCGTCCCCGGTGCAGGAGGCCAAGGCCAGCTTGGACCTGATGCAGCCGGCACCCGCGGCGGGCAAGGATGAGGAGGCGCTGGGGCGCAAGCTGCGCCTGGCGCTGGGGCGGTGTGAAACCTACTCGGCTGCCATCCAGGCGCTGAGGCCTGCCACTGGCTGTGCGGCGGCCTGCCTGGCAGGGAGGGCAGTGGGCACGCGCTGCATGCCCTCCCCTTGCGATGTCATGAGCACCACAGCTTGGCGACCCAGCTGCTAAGCCAATCCGCCAATTGCCTGTTCCCCTCGTCACACCGCCTGTGCAGGAGCTTGAGAAGAAGATCAAGGCTCTGAAGGAGCAGGTGCATGACCGAGATAAGACCATCGCGGTCCTGTTTGCTGCATGCACCAGCCTGTAGTGTTGTAGCACAGCTCAGCCGAGCATTACCCCGCTGCTCCCGGCCACGTGCCGCCCGACTGGCGCCCGGGATGGGCGCCTGAAAGACGACGACAACACTTGAATTTTGAACGAACGACTTCTTCCTCACTCTGATTCTCTCTGTACCACCCACCCACACTGTCCCCTGCCTTTGACACTTGCCTCTTGGATTCCCTGATTTGCTTCTTCTTGCTTCACAGCATTGTAAACGATAAGTGAGTAACGAAATGGCAGGGAGAGGCGCCGGCAGATAACTATAAAGCAGCGGAACAAAGACGGCATGCATGAAGGAGTGCGCAGCCGGCGGGCAGCGGTGTCGACGCATTCACCACAACTGTGGCAGGGAACACAAATCCGCACAATGCGCTGCCGCTACGCCAAACCCTGCTGCCCTGGCTGCTTCCCCTGCGCCGCCTGCCGGCTGGCGGCACGCTCCTCGATGCAGCGCACTGCACGCGCCACACCCGGTGGCGGCGCCTGCAGCGAGCGCACCGCCACAAACGTGCCCAGCCGGTTGTCCACCTGCCACACAGACACCTGCAGAGGGGAGGTGGGGCAGGGTGGTGGGCGTGGCTGGGGAGTGGGCAAAACACCTGACAGCGACTGCGCAGCAGCACCCAGAGCGCACTAGTGGGCCCCCATGCAGGGAGACGACAACAGCTTGTGGACCACCTGCCCACCTTCCAGGTTTCGGGGTGATGGGGCGGCAGGGGGAGTGGGGCGCCACGACTGCTGCCGGACGTCCCCGCCGCGGCCGCCTGCAGCGGGATCAGCAGTAGCAGACGCCTGTGCTCAAGCGGAAGAAGTGCAGCAACACATGCGGAAGGCAAACACCGCCATGCGCACCGCCATACATGCATTGGCAGCGGAAGTGCCCTGCCTCACCAGCAGGGCGGCAGAGGGGTCGTAGCTCCACAGCGGCGAGTTGAAGGTCTGGGCGGTGGCGGTCATGTCGCTCCTGCGGGCACCCAAGTGGCAGCAGCGCAAGGCGCAGTTGAGAGGCGGCATGCTTGCTTGCCTACCCGCACCGGGCATGAGCTCTCGCAGGGGCCAAACTGCTGTACACACCTCCCCAGCCATCCCCAATCGCTCACCGTATGCACAGGTAGTCTTCAGTGGCCGGCACCTCTGGCTCGCCACGCACCACTGCACCCAGTGCAGCGTAGCCAGGCGGCGATACAGGCATCCACACAGTGACGGGGCGCTTGCCTGCAGAGCGGAGGGGCAGTAGGAGGCATCTATTCTTAGGCAGAGCGACAAGGAGCGCAGGCTTCAGCATCTTCTCAAGCCGCCACAAAGTGCTAGCACCCAGGCCAGGCAGTTCAACCACAGGCAGCACCTACACATCCACAGCTGTCCAGCTCCGCTCCCCTCACCGTTGTAGCGCCACACAAGCGCAAACTCGCGAGGCCGCATGGCCACGGGCGGCTCGTCGCTGCCGCTCCGCTGGCTGGCGCTGCGAGGCAGCAGCAGGTGGACACAAGTGAGGGCTGGTTCAGGGTACACGGGCGGATGGGATATCTGCTGCAAGGGAGATCTGAATTGCTGCAAGCAGCGCCAGCCGCCCCTCACCCGATGCGCAGCCCCACATCGTCCCGGAAGCAGGGCACAGGCGCCGAGGGTGGCTCCAGCCCCAGCGACATCACATCACCCACAGCACGGTAGCCTGCAAGACAAGTAGGCCATGCAGCTCAGTTCAACACACAGCCACTCCGGGGCAATGTCGCCGCCGCCATCGCTGCCGCCGCTGCTGAGGTTGCTTTGCTGCTGCGTTGCTGCGTTGCTACTGCTTTGCTGCTTAAATGTGTGCTAACCCACAGGCACATCCGGAGCACCCCTTTCCCAAGCGCACCTGCCGGCGGCAGCGGGCGCCAGAAGGAGACGACGGGCGACTTGCGCGGGTTGGTGTGCCATGTCAGCGCAAAGTCCAGGGAGGGCATGGTCAGTGGCAGCTGTGGAGGGGAGGAGGGAAAATGGATGTTCAAGTGGCCAAAGAGCATCATCCCCTGCTGTGTCATCTCCAATCACCCTAAGAGACAAACAAGGCAGGCAGCACCCGCTTGCCCCATCTGCCGCCGCCCACCTGCTCCAGGGGGGTGTCGCTGGGCAGGCCGGCCCGCGCGTCGTGCCGCTGGCTCCACATGCGGTTGCGCCGCAGCGGGTCCAGGTAATACTTGCGCAGCACCTGGTTGGGTTGCAAACAAAAAGTTAGCCAGTGAGCACAATGGCTGGATGTCTGACGACGCGCATGAAAGGCGAAGGGGTCCGCTGTGTGTGCTTCATGCATCACCCACAAGCTTCCCAGCTGAGCCTCCAGGTGTGCGATGCTCTCCCGCCCTTGTGCTCCTCTCTCCCTCGCAGTCCCTCCCGCCGCGCACCTTGTCCGCCACCAGCTTGATCTGGGAGGCCTGGGGTGTGCCCTCGAAGCACTTGATCTGGTGCGCCAGGCTCTCCTCCTCCTGCAGCAGAGAAGCAACAGGGCAAAGCGCTAACAAACATGCAACGATCTCCCCCGGCATCCAACCTGTCCTCAAACGGCGCAGCGCCGGCAGACCCAAGAGGCCCTCTGTCGCAACGGCATTTCAGTCCCACTGTCTCAACCCATCAAAGCCCAGCTCCTGCCCACCTGCCACCCAGGCGTGCCCTTGCGGTGCACCACCAGCCGGTCGGGGTAGTGGCCCTCCCGGCTGAACCGCAGCTCAAAGGCCAGCACGTCATCCCAGCGCACTGCAAGACAATACAGGAGCAGCAATGGGGAGGCGCAGGTGATGTCATGCAGGCAGCCAAAGTCAGCTGGAGGAATGGTCAACAGCAAATGGTCCACAGCATGCTGTCGCGCGTCCGCATGGCATGCCGCGCAGCACAGCATGCAGCTGCGCAAGCCCCATGCCGCGCACCTGACCACTGCAGCTGGCCGGGCGGCACGTCGCTCACGGCTATGGCGCCTGCGGGGCACAGCCGAGAGTTGCAGTGCAGCTCGTTAGAGGCGGTTCCCTGCAACAGCAGCCTTTGCAACCGGCCACAGCATGCGCCTGCAGCCACCCTGCCACCCTGCCTCAACAGCACCCACCAACTGCCTCAACAGCACCCACCAATCTCTGCGGCGCCGTCCAGCTGCGCAAACCCGGGGGCGTGCACCAGCAGCAGGCCGGCATTGGTGAGCAGCGCCACGCGGCCGTCAGGCAGCACAAAGTGCTCCTCATACGACTCTGCATGATGGGAAGTACGTGACAGTGCAACTCATTAAACGCTGCCTTGACAGCACTGCCCGAAAGCAGCACTCGATTTTATGAAAGGTAGCGATGGCATCTGCAAGCGACTCCCCCTGCCTTCTTATTGCACAACCCCCTTGCCCCGCACCCACCCGTGACGCCGCCCTGCTGCATGCGCCGCAGGCCATCGGGCGCCGCCAGCAGCGTGTTGCGCAACAGGGCTTGCCCAATTTCCTCGATGCGAGACTGCAGGCCAGTGTGAAATCGAGCAGTTCGCAATGAGGGGAGACTGACAGGCCGCATTCGGCCCACAGCTCGAGTGCTCTGCGCGTGCAAGGGCTTCTGTTTCTGGAGCACGAGCACCCATCGAAGATTCGAGAGCACCCACCTGCTTAGTTGAGCCGCCCCGCACCAGCGGCAGCAGCTTGCCGTCTCCGCTGACCAGGCGGGGCGGGCGCCGCCGCTCCATCACCAGCAGCTGCTCCTTGGGCTTGCCAAACGTTGCATCAAAGCCCTCGGCAGTGGCGCTGCAGCAGAGGCAGGCAAGAACAGAGGCACCAAATTAGTTTGGCAGCAGCGTACACCACACCAAACGCACTATGCAATGCAGCGCCCTTGCTTCCCCCCCAGCTCTCCATCATGCCATGCCCTTGAACGAGCAGCCAACACCAGAGGCCGCACCTGAGTGCATCCAGCACGCCGCTGACGGGGCTGGCCACAGCACCCAGCAGCCCCTTGCCGATGCCCTTCACCGCACCTGTGGCAGGGTTGGAATCAAGCGCGACGCTGGAATCAGTTGAAACAGCGGCGGTGACGACCAGGCAAGCACAATATCAGCTGCACAGCTCATGTCTGTTCATCTCCCAGCCGCCGCACCCATCACCCCCTCAAAACCCTTCCCGACTCACCCACAGCTCCCTGCTTCTTCGCGCCCTGCACCGGCTGGCTGACCAGCCCCTTGAAGCCGCGCAGTACCGAGTGGCCAATGGATCCCACCCCCTCCAGCATGCCCTCCCCAACATCGCTGATCGCCCGCTTGGCCTCAGGCTTGTCCACCTCCCGCCCGGCGGCCCTGCAACCGGTTACCGCCATGAAATTGTGCTGGGGTCAGGGCTTTGCCAGGTCCAGTTCAAGCCAGAAATGGGGCGGCTGGCCAGTCCCCTCGACAACTTCCCTTGCACGCCCCTCAACTTGCATGCACGTCCCTCAGCTACCCTGTTCCCGACTCACTGCGCGGGGCCGGCCGCCAGCTTGGCGAGCGCAGCGGACAGCGCGCCCAGCGCGCGCGACGTGCCGCCAATCAGGCCAAAATTGCGCATGAGGGACAGAGCCACACTGCAGGGAGAACGGGCGGCAAAGTGGGGGCAAGATTGGCACAGGTGGACAGTGGCACGCATGAGCAGCCAGGAGGCATTGCTGCTGCCTTGCCATCTTGTCACCAGGCAGCGGCTGAGGCGGCACATGCAGATGGCACCCAGGCGGCGCTCACTAGAACAGCTGGCTGCGGACGTGCTGCATGATGCTAGCGGAGAAGGCGCTCTGCGGCAGGGGATGGCGGGCGGGAGCGCAGGGCAGTAAGGGCCGCTGTCGATGGCGCTGCGGGCCGGGCCAAACACCTGCCCCTCAAGGTTCTGAGAGCACCCATATTTGAAAGCACTCATTCAAGAGCAACCATTCAAGATCTCCCATTCGAGAGCAACCATTCAAGAGCACCCACTCGAGAGCACCCACAGTTCCAAAAACAACCACAGCCTCGGCACAAGCAAGCCGCACCTGCAGCATGTTGATGTTAGACTCTTGGATGCCGGCCAGGCTGATGGGGGCCGCCTGCGCACACACATGACAGGGTGCTTGGCAGGCAAAACACAGTGGGCAGATGTGCAGTGGGGCACCCTAAATAATGAACCGACAGGGCGCATTCAGGAGTGGGGCCATGCGATGGGGCCTGTTGGATGGCTGGGCTGCGGCACTATTGTCAAAGAAACCCGGCAAAACAATGCGGGCTTGGTTGCAGTAGCAGCAGCAGCAGCAGCAGCGCCGCACCTGGAAGTTGGCGAGGTCGATGACGGAGGACAGCAGGCCGCCCGCCATGTCCCTGGAAACACGCACGGGGGAAGCTAAAACATGTGGCAAGCAAAACCAACACAGCATCAGGGATGCAGCCATAGCGGTCCGTGGGAGCGCTCAAAGGTCAAGCATTCCGGTCAACCCCAGCCAACAGCAGGGCTGCACCCACCTGGGCCGTGAGAAGGGGTCGCCCTGGAAGCTGATCTGGGTGCTGAGCTGGTCAACCGCCAGCAGGCGAATGCGGACGGGCACGTCTGCTGCCGCCACAGCCCCGCCGCCGGCTGCTGCACCGCCTTCACCCGGCGCCTCGAGGACGCGCTGCATGGGGATCGGGGAGGGGCAGGAAGAAGGGCAGATTTCAGTCGGCAGGCATGCAGGTGGCACATGTCAAATGGACACTAACTATGGCGGCGACGGCAGCGGGCACAGGTTTCGCAGCGGCACAGGTGCGACATGTGCACAATGAGAGCGTGAGATAGCACACTTCGCTTCACCTGCAGGCGCTGGTAGAGGTCGTTGACGGACCACACCAGGCTCTCGCTGATGGCCAGCTGCACAGCGATGGGCCACCTGCAGGGGAGTGAGAGGGGCAGCGGTTGGAAGCTTGAGCCAGAGAGTGAGCGATGCGAGGAGAAGAGGCCAGGCCGCACGGTGCCACGCCACCTGCAGGGAGGGGAGCGCAAGAACCGCACTGTATGGCATGAATGACGGGCGCGAAAGAGCAAGGGCGCGACTCATGCTGTGATGAATCCTGCTGCATGCATGCACGCTTGCGTGGCGCAGAAAAATACCGACAGAAAGCTACGAACACTGAGTGCCAAGCAGTGAGTGAGTGCCCACGACAGCTTGTTGAGCGAATCGCCTGCCGCTGGCCGCGTGCTGACCTGGCGGAGCCGGCACCCACCCCCCAGGCCAAGGCAGGACAGAGAGGCTGCCTAGACCAGACGGGCGGTTGCTCGGAACAATAGCCAAGTCAGCACGGACACACGACAGGCTACAAATGCGCACACCGGCCGCACATCCATCTGGCCACGCAGTGCTGCTGCACTCCAACTTCTTGTGTGTTTGTTGTTGCGAGCAACCCGTGGGCAGTCGATCCTCACAGACCAGTAGAGGCAGGGCGGCGCGTCTCACGCCTGCCATACCTCCGCCGTCACGGAGGAGATACTGCCACACGTGCGTGCAGCTGAACTGCCTCATGCACTGCAGTCGCCCTGCGCAGCTTGCCAGCAGGGGCTTGCAGCAGGAGTGGATGCCCGTACCACCGCCGCCAGGCCCGGACAGACTCACATGTCAAGACCTCGCCGGAAGGTGCCGTTGAGGTGAAACCGCCAGCCGTCAGCAGCCTTCAGCATACCAATCTTTTGCTGGCTGAGACAGCAACCGGGCAGGGCTTTGGGGCTAGATCCGACCAGCAGGTGCCTCAGGACCAGCTCTGGTAGCGCCTTGATGGTCGAACTCACTACCCCAATGAATGCCGCACCGCTGGTCAGCCGATCACACACTATTCTATGTTGTTTGCGCACGTGTTCAAGGTGGAGCGCATCGCGGCTCAAATCTGTGCAGCCACCAGCCAGGTGAGCGCGCCCACCTCCACCAGGCCAGGCTGCGACGCCAGACCTGGTTGAGAAGAATGAACAGCATCACCCAGCCCTGGGTGTACAGTCTGTTCAGGACCGGCCATTACACTGCCCTGTTTGCATCAGCGGTGCGTGCTTTGTACGCCAAGCTGGCGACTACCCCGCCCCAGCAAAGCCCTGTTGTGACACGTACTAGCACAACCTTATCGACCACCAGCAGCCAGGCGGGTCGCAGTTAGTCAACAGGCTGGCCGCATCAGATCAATCGTGTGATGTGGCCAGCTGCTGTTGACCAGTGCAACCCGCCAATCTCGCGGGATCATACAATCATGCTCTGGCCGGGCCACCATCAGCCAGACAGACCAGCTTCCTTTACCAGCCTGGCCAGACCGGAGGCAACGGTGCCTTCTCACCAGGCAGGCAACCAAGATTTGGCGCACCAGACCTGTCAAATTTTGAACACGCCTTCTTCTAGGCGGTCGACATGAGATGCTGATTCTGCTCCGGCCAGCGCAGAGCGCAACGTCTACACTTTCACACGCCTGTAGGTGCAGATTCCAGCCAGCAGTCACCCTGCTCGCCAGCAGGGCTGGGCAGCAAGGGTGCATCACCCGCAGCTGCCAAGCCCGTGTCCATGCAGCCCTGACTGCTCCTGTTGAAGGCACAGACACTCTTCCCACCAGCAGCTGTCACGGCAAAACACACACAGCATCTGCTGGGAGCGACAGCACCGCCAGGCCCTGGCCAGATCAGCAGGGGCGCACTTATATGATGGGGTGGCGCTTCGGTGATCTGGCAGGACAAAAACAAGCGCGACGCTCTTCAGCTCAAACGATGCCTCTGCACGCCTCCGCCTTGGTTGGTGGCCAACAGCCACTGCGTCTGATTGAACACACCAGCAACAAGGCATCCGAACACAACCAGCCGCGCAGGTAGCGCGCTCCCTGCCCACCAGGCCGGCCACAAAACAGGTGGGCAGGCTTAGCCGTAAAGAGCGCACACACCAGGAGGCACACACAGCTAACGATACACCGGTGACTTTTCTTTGAAGCAGGCTGAACACCGGCGCCCGTGTACATTTGTTCGAGTGCACCACCAAGCGGGCGGGGTCAGCCCGCCCTGCCAAGGCCTCACAGCACGAGTGCAGCATCCGCTACTGTGGGGCCTCGGACGGAGCGGGAGTCCCACCGCCCCTTCTGCAACCGCTGGCAAACAGGCAAAAAGGCTTCCAGTCGATCTTCAGCGAAAAGGAGGAATCTGAGGCATGGCACAGTGGGCCCTGTCCAACCACCAAGGCATCTCAGCAGCACCACTGACCACAGGCTGCCTGACTGCACACTCAGGCAAGCCACAAATTGCAGTGCTGCCGCTGAGCAGGCAGCCCAACCGCCTTGGGCCCGACAAACGCACAAGGAGGGACCTTGTGTTGTTGGTGGAGTCCAGCTGGAAGGGCTGCGGCGTGCCAAGCACACATTGAACCGCAGAACAGGGCATGGTGGCAAAAACGTCAAGAGCGCCTCCGCTCTGCCTCCCGCACCGCAGTAAGTTGCAGTGCCGGCCGCTCAGCAGCGGTCGCCTCAGCAGCCGGCAGCCAGACCTCTAACCACACCCACTCCATGCCATCCGCCAGAGAGGTGCCCGCTATTCAACCCTTGCAAAAAGAGCGCACACCCCTTGGTTTCATGGCAACAGAGTTGCAGCTGAGCGCGGCTGGCCCATCCGCCCCACAAGAGCCCATCCGCCCCACAAGAGCGGCGCGTGGGCTGCTGTGGTCATTCAAGACCTGCCCACAGCTGCCTCTCTGGAAGCAAAACCAAAGAAGCTGCAATGCCAACAGGCATGACAAGAGCCCCCGCAGCAGAAGAAGGAGGTTATGCCAGCCTGTGAGTCCAGCCCACTGGCTTGCATACAGTGCTGGCTCAGTTGTACACACACACACGCCCACGGTGCATGCTGTGCATGCCAGGCTGCTCCGCAGCCGCCCCAGGCAAGCCCAACAACCGTGTTGCGCTGTTGTGGGGCAGTAAGCGAGCACCTGGAGGCATGTGCAGCTCACCCCCTGCTTTGCGGGGCAGCATGCCATCAGAGCCAGCAGGGCAGGTCTGGCCTGCTAACCCGCCACGTGTTCCACCAGCCTGGAAGTGCCAAACAGCGCACCCTGCATTCGCCATGGCCAGCAAAATTTGCAGACAGTCCAGCGAGCGGCAGCTCACCTGACCAGAATGAGCGGCAGGTACGAGCGCCCCCTCGCCCCACCCGCCACGCTTGTCCACGTCACCGCCAGGATTGGCTGGCCTGCAGCGCCACCACCAGTTGCCGCCTGCTGCTGCTGCTGCTGGAGCGAGGGCGCCAGGACCACTGGGAAGGGCGTGCCGGGCAGCATGTCGTCCAGCTGAAGGCGCTGCACGCTCAGCCGCACACTCTTGTAGGCTGCGAATGTGAGGGGGGCAGG
>VIYQ01000367.1:0-18040 GCA_009928355.1 Chlorella sp. CH2018
CGTCCCGCCCCACCCCCTCTGCAGCACCGCTCGCCGCTGCACGGCTGGGGCATGTTTGCTGGGCAGGCCATCCCGCGCGATGCCTTTGTCATCGAGTACACTGGGGAAGTCATCCCACACTCGGTGGCGGGTGAGAGTGGGTGCTCAGCTGCCCTGTCGCTGAAGCTGAAGCTGGTGCTGGGTCTATGTTTGTGGCTGTGTTCAGCTTTGCTGTGTCTTCATGTACGAGATAAGTAAACGCATTTGCAGCAGAGCAGTGCAGCTGGCTAGCCCGCCGTTGCATGGCACGGCAGCAGCACGCATGCGCCTCCACACCGCAGCCCAGGGGTGCAACCCCCGCTGCTCTGTGCAGCAGTCAGCTGGCTGTAGCCAACCCATTGAACCCGTTCCCCCCGTGCAACTGCAGACCAGCGCGAAAAGCGATACGAGGCAGAGGGTACCGGCACCATGTATCTGTTCCGCCTCGACTCGCGCAGCGTGATCGATGCCACCCTCAAGGCAAGCTGCCAGGGGAATGGATGTGCCGCAGCTGAACCGTGTTGCTGTGAACTCAGCTCTCAGTTACCCGGCTCAGCCATTGCTCTACTTTCAGCGTTGGTGTCATGCGCTTGGGACGCGATGCAGGAGGGGTGCAGGAGGGACGCATCGTTGCATGTGCCGCCCCACACTGCCCCTCCTTGCCATAGGGTGGTGCGGCGCGCTACATCAACCACTTGTGCTGCCGGCCATATAGACTGAAACGCCGATTCACCACTCCTCCCCTGCTGCAGGGCGGCGCGGCGCGCTACATCAACCACTCGTGCGACCCCAACTGCTACACGCTGCAGCTGCTGGACATCCACACCGGTGGGCAGCCCTCTCCCCTCCCGCTGCTCTGGAGAGCCAGAGGCTCTGCCTTCTCCCGCTCCTCTGAACTGCTCTGCCTGTGCACCACCAGTCGAACACGCATGGGCCCAGGCCGCCTGGCAGCACTGCTTCTCAGCAACAGGCATGCGTGTGTGCGCTTAGCAGACATCACTGCATCACTAGCTCGCCCCGCCCCGCCCGTTGCAGGCCGCCGCTGCATCGCCATTTTTGCGGGGCGGGAGATTGCCGCGGGCGAGGAGCTGACCTACAACTACTGGGTGCGCTCTTTCTGGCCTCACCAGTGGGTTTTGGTTGTCTGCATTCAAGTCGAGGTGTGCTAGAGCTGACCTGCTGCCGCGGGCGAGGAGCCCGCCTCCCGCTTTTTGGCAAGCTGCAGCCACGAATCGTGATGGGCTCACCGTCTCTCTGTGTTCCCCCCTTCCACACCCCCCGAAACAGATGGGGGAGGAGCCCGATGTTTTGTTGATCATTTTTTCCTCTGTCCTTCATCTCACTCTCACAGATGGAGGAGGAACCCGATGGCGAGCCGGTGCCCTGCCACTGCGGCGCCCCGCACTGCACCGGCCGCATGAACTGAGTCGCTGGCGGGGCGGCCAGCAGGCGGCAGCTGCGACGACCATCTGACGCAGCCCGCCCCCGTGTGACTTAGCGGCATGCACAGCAGCCTCGCTGCGGGCGCTGGCAGGGCTGGCCGCAGAGGCAAGCCATGTGGCTGCTGCCGCCAGCCCTTGCAGTGCTCTCCTTGCGTCCACCCTTAGCGCTTTTACATCTGATCATTGTACATTGTCTGCTGTTTGCAGCTCACGCCAGCCGCGCCATTGCGCTGCGCTTCTCTGCCTTGTCTTCCTAGCCCAACCTGAGTTTTGCTCTTTGTGCATCGATTGCCCCACGTCCCATGCCCGGTGCCCGTGGTTGCCGCAACATCCGGGCGCGAGCCCCTGCAACCAACGCTTGCCCCCTTGGTTCGAAACCAGCAAGGCTGCTGCACCCTGCACCCTTGGTCCTGCTGCGCCGCAACCTTCCTCTCATCTCTCTCACAAGGATCCAAACATCACCCCCAGCGCACGTTTTCCGCATTATCCGTCCTCTCTAATCGCTCCCGTGCCACACACAGCTGGCGTGCCCCCCTTCCCTGGCCCTGCTGTTCAACCAAGCGACACTACCCCCTTGCCCCATTTAGCAGCACCTACTGATCTTCTTTGAAGAGCTCCCCTCCCTCCCTCCCTGATTCTCATCGATTCCCAATGCAAAAGAAGCCCCCTTACAGCGGGCTTGCAGCGGTGTTCGCAATGGGTGCGTGCATGGTGCCAGGCTAGGGCTAATTTCACAGTGGGGTGAACAGCGGCAGACGCAAAGGGCACACGGATAGGACATACAAACAGACACGAGGGGTCCCAATGCGAGCCAGGTGACGCACAGTGTAAACATACGGAGGCCGCTGCGCAGCGGCTGCCGCTGCCGCCAGCCAGAGCACAAGGGCGAGCGGCCCTTCCCGCTGCAGCTGCTGTTATTTGGCAGGGCGGCCTAGCAACACGCTGCAGCTGCCGGCAGCATCCAGCATCGACTGTGCCTGCACTGAGGCTCTCCAATCGTCTCCAGCGCTCTTCACATGTCGACCAGCAGGACGCGACGGCCGCCCAGGGCGTCCAGCAGCGCGGCGTTGAAGGTGGGGGACCAAGCGGAGTCTAGAATGGACTGCAGCAGAGGCAACGGGCCAGGCAGGCAGGTTGCGGTTAGCGTCGCGCAGCGGCTGCTCACAGGCGGGTGCACATGGCTGCGCCCCACACGCAGCGCTGCGTGGCGAATGCCACCCAGGCGGAAGCCGGAAAGCCAGGCAAGCAAACACACACCAGCAAGGAAGAAAACACGTCGACAGCGAGGAAAAAACAACGGCATCAACTCACCTGGGCTTCTGACAGGATGGCGGCATCGTCCTCGCCCAGCATGCCGCGCATCACGCACAGCAGGCAGCGCCGGCACAGCTCGTCCGCCTGTGATTGGGACCAGATGGCAAAGGCGGTGAGCTCGGCGCCTGAAGGAGAACTGTGTATTTCTGCCAAGCAATGCAGCGTAGAGATGAACTACATAAGTGGCTCCATCTGGACGCCGCCCGCTTTACCCCGCACGTCTGCTGCCGCCCAACCACTGCATGCGTCTGCAGCACCCACCAAACAGATTGCAATGCCACTGAAACTGACCTGGCTCCAGCTGGCCGCAGCGCGGTCCACCCAATACGTCTGCCGCCGCGCAATGTGCAGGCAGCAGCGCGTGCACTCCAGCTCGCCCGCTGCTGCCGAGGCGTGGCGTGGCGCAAAGTAAAACTCCTGCACAAGGGGCGAGGCGGGCATCGGCATGTCAATGGTGTGTGCCAGCATGCTGGGCATTGACTCAATGCATACACAGATGCGGGAGCTATCAGGCGGGAGGAGGAGCGCAGGCCAGCCACGCCCAGCAGAGACAGCAGCGGCGGCAGCGGCAGCTCGCCCTCGCCACCCTCTGGACTGGAACCCAAGCCAAGCGCCACCCAGCGTGCCTGCGCTGTGCGCACGCCCCGCCGCCGCTCGCCGCGCTTGTTCAGCACCACCAGGGCCATTGAGAAGGTGCGTTCGTCGGGGAAGTCACGGGCGGCGCTGCGCTGCTTGGCGGCCACGTCTGGTTGGCAGGGCAAAGGCGGGAGGTAGAGGCTAGTGCAGCGGGGCACATCGTGCTTGCATGCCAAAATGTTGGCGACAGCTGTCGATCAGCGCAATCCAGTGCATCAGCCAGTATGCACTGCATTGCACTTGCTGCTGCCGCTGATTCACACGCCACCGCAGCGAACCAGCAGCCTGCAGCCTAGCGCGGTCCAGCTCACCGGCCTGCCAGTGCGCAAACAGGGCGTCCAGTGTTGACAGCTCCTTGGCCAGGCTGGAGTGCAGCTGCACGCCCTGCTCATGTGCTGTCGTGGCAGATGGCAGCCCCGGCTCGGCAGCAGCTGCCGTGGCCGCAGACGACGGCCGGGCTGGGCGGCGCGCCGTACCAAAGCCCGGCGTCGCCGGCCCGGGTGCGGCGCTGGCGGACGCTGCGGCCGTCAGCAGGTCGCTCAGGCGCAGCAGCTCGCTGTCCATCGTACTGTGAGGGGCTGCGGGAGCCTGGGAGGTGTTGCAGAGGGCGGGGCCGCGTAGGGTTGCTGCCGGGGTGAGCTGCAGCGTGTGAGCGTTGCTTAGAGCACTCAGCGAGCGATGCAAAGTTACGAGACAAGCCAGCAGCGTGCTTCTCTTGTGCTGCAGCTGCCGCGGCGGAACCCCATGCAGTTGGGCGAAGCAGCCTTGCTGAGGTCTTTCAACGATTTGCTGGTTATCTATTTCGTGATCTGACCTACGTGGACGCCGGAAGCCTCTCCCTCAGCACCCCTGGCAGGCCAGCGCCGCGTCTGCTGGGATGCAGGCCGTGCCCGCCCCTCAGCACGCGCAAGACGCCATCAGAGGAACGATCGGTGCACCACAACACCGCCAGCCAGCGCCAGCTGCTGCTGGCCAGCCGCCGCCGCCGCCCCCGCTGCCGCCGGCGCCTGGGCAGTGCGCAAGCGCCGCAACCCCAGCTCCTCAACCAAGTCTGATAGCAGGCTGTCCACCCAATGCCGAGGTGGCTGCCTGGAACTGTATCATATCAGGCGGGCTACACTGAGAGCACGGCGATCCGCAGGATTGCCGTGTTGGCCCTTCACCGAAGGCTGCATTCCCCTGCCTGGTCGAGCAGTGGAGCATTGCAGGGGCACATAAATAGCAGCGCACATCTAGTTCCATGGCACTTTCTGATTGCATGGCCATCACCTTCACCCCAGCTGGCTGCCGCGGTGCGCAGCTATGCGTACCTCCTGGCCCCCGGCCTCCCCGCCCGCCGCCGCCACCGCAGCGCTCTGAGCAGCCAGTGCTGCTTGTGACAGCTTTGCCTCCAGCGCTGCCAGCGGCTCGGTCGACTGCTCAGCACCCAGCAGCTGCGCCTTGCCACTCATGCTGGCGCGTGCCCCACTGGCCTGCCCCTCTGCACTCCCAGGTCCAGCCGCAGCCGCCTCCACTCCGGCCTCTGCCTCTGCCCGCTCAGTGGCGCCCTGCCAGGCTGCTGCCGCTCCCGTTGCACCAGCACTTGCCTCGCTGCTGGCATCTGCCGCCTCCAGCTCAGCGATTTGCTGCATGATCTGGCGCGGCGCATCATCCTCAATGAGGCTGGCATCCCCATCCGGCAGCGGCGTGTGCAGCGCCGCCTCCAGCATCGCTGCCACCCAGTCGGCTGGCCCTGGCACCCGGCTGCCCCGCCGGCTGCTGCCGCCCTGGCCTGCCGTTGACCTGCCCTGCGCCGCTGAAGCGGCGCGGCTACGCCCAGCCGCTCCTGCTGCTGCTGATGCCTGGCAGCCAGAAGCTGCTGCCGCCACTGAAGAGGCCTGCTGCGCCAGGGCCAGCTCAGAAAAGGCCGCCTCCAGCCGGCGCTCCAGCACCGCCGCCCGCACCGCGGATCGCTGCTGCGCTGCCAGCACAGCGTCGTCAAAGCGGCGCTGCAGCGCCTCCCGCTCCCGCTCAGCCTGCCGCGAGTGGGTAGCAGGGTTTGGAGGGCAAACGTGAGGGGAGCAGCCACTTGCTCGGCAAGCCGATTCGTGCACCTTCACGCTGCCCATGCATCTGCATCCATCGAGATAAGCGCCAGCGAACACGCAGCCACCCTCCCAGTAGCGCACAGTCCCCACCTGCTCCAGCCGCTGGCGGCACACCTCCAGCTCCCACTCAGTGGCGCGCTGTGCACGCTCTGCCGCCGCCAGCCGCGCCTTGGCGGCGGTCAGCGCAGCAGCATCCCGCTCCGCACCCTCCACCCGCGCTCGCAGGGCTGCTGCCTCCGCCACCGCCTGCAGACCGTGTAGTGGTCATGTAGGTTAATCAGCATGCGGGGGATGGCGAAATGCAGCAGCTAGAACACTGCTTTCCCTGCTCTGGGATTCCGCACATTTCCATCCGCCAAAAGCCGCACCGCCGAGCACCCACCTGAGACAGCGGCTCCGCCAGCCGCCGATTCTCGCGCACCACATCCCCCACCAGCTTCTCCCGGGCCGCCTCCGCCCGCTTCATCTCAGCAATCTCCTCCTGCGGAGGGGTGGCCAACATGTGGCACCGGTCAGCAGCCAGGCTGGGCCAGTGCCACGCATTGATGCGGCATCAGCAACACGACTGAACAGCTGATGGACAGGACCTCCGCCCGCCTGATTGGTGCAGGCTGGCCTGGCCTGGCCTGCTAGCCCTGGCCGTGCACCCACCTTGAGCGCCTTAATGAGGTCCAGGTTGGAGTGGGTGATCTGCAGGGGATGCCGGGTGCCGCAGGGTAAGCGCTGCGAGCGCTGGCGCAGGTTGCTGGCTGGGGCACAACCAGGCAGCTGCAGGCGCCTGCGTGGCTGTGAGCGCGGCCTGTACGCACCACAGCATGCATATCAGTCATCAGTAGCACAGATCCGCAGATGTGCCAGCCCCCACACCCGCCTGGTTGTAGTAGGTGCGCATGTCGGCATACGCAGCCTCGTGGCTGGCCATGAGGTTGGCCACATGCGCCGCGTGCCGCCCCTCCAGGTCAGCCAGGTCTGTGCGGCAGCAGGTGGGGTGGAGCGCCGGCCTCAGAGCAGTGAGAACATGGAGCCCTTGGGGTATCCAGCTGCAAGAGAGCTGTTCGCACCGCCAGCAGCATTCGGTTGCCACAGTTGGTAGGTACTCAATGCTCACACCCACCCCTCTGCACTTTGGTGCCCGCGGCTGCCCACCCCGCACGCACCCTCCGCATAGTGCTGCTCTGCCGCCTGGTGCAGCGTCCGCAGCTGCGCCTCGTACTTGGTCTGGATGGCGCGCGCCTGCGCCTCAAACTCCGCGCGCAGCTGGCTGACCTGCTTGGCGTTGTCCAGCCTGAGTGGGGTTGGGCGGGAGAAACAGGCTTCTGCCAGCTTGTGCTGCCTTGCCAGTAGCGGCAACGATCAGCATTGCTCCATGATTGCAGCAGCATGCTGGCTTGCTGAGCACAGTGCTACGCGAGTCATTTAGCCATGCATGATCAGTATTCCTGTTATGTGCGGAACCCACCTGAACTGCTTGATCAGCTCCTCCGCCGACGCCTCGCGCTCCCGCACGTGCTGCTTCAGCCGCCGCTTGTCGTCCGCCAGCTGCGCCTCCTGGGACGCAAACGCGTCGGCCTGGGAGCGACAGGGGGATGGATGGGCAGGCTGGGTGCGCCAAGCGAGCTCAGGTGGCGTTCCTTGGGAGGACCAGTGGACGGCAATGTAAGGCAGCAGCGCGGCACGTCCTGCTGCCCGCCGCCAGCTCATGGCACCCGCACCGCATCTATGCACCTCCTCGCCTGCCCCCCGCCTGACCTGCACTTTTAGCGCGGCCTCTCCCTCCGCCTTGAGGCGCGCCACAGCAGCTCCCTGCTCGTACAGCAGGTGCTTCACGCGCTGGCGGGCCACCTTCAGCTCCAGCGAGTGCTTGTCCTGCGGCAGGTGCGCACGGTTGGGTGGCCATGGGTGCAGGCAGGGAAGGCGGCTTTAGGAGCGCGGTTTGCATGCAAGCTGACGTGGCACGCCACCTGCGTGTTCAATCAGCATCTGTAGGTGCACTACGCGCTTGGAATAGACAGTGGCGGTGCATACGGCAGCAGTGCATGCACCACTGGAGAGGCTCCCACCCCTGCGGAGCAGCACCCGCCCCAGCACCCACCTGCTCCTCCTCCAGCTCCCGGTCCTTCAGCCGCGCCTCCGCCCGGGCATCCACCAGATCCCGCTTGGTGATGTCCCAGAACGCCTGCACCTTGTCCTGCAGCAATAGGGCAGCTGAGAGGGCGGTGAGTGAGAGGACGTGCGGGCTGCAATGCGTGCAGCACAGTGCCCGCAGTGCTGCGGCAACGGCGGTAAACAGCCACTGGCAAGCAGCAGCGCAACACCTCCCATTTAGGCCGTGACATCGTCCGCACCCGCTCCAGCTGCATGTAGTTGCGCGCTGCCTCCTCGGCCCGCAGCCCGCGCTCCAGCAGCTCGGCCCGCTGCCGCAGCTCGTCAGCACCCGCTGCAGCGGGCGGTGAGGCAGCGGCAGCAGCCGCTGCCTGCCCCATGCCGCCGCGCTTGCCACCCTTGGATGCACTGCCGGTGGTTGGTGTGGCGCCACTCTTGGGCCGCGACGCCGGCCGGCTCGGCTGCGGTTTGGAAGGGCGGCGGCAGAAAGGGTGGCGGTGGGCAGCGGCGGCGGCGGCGGCAGGCCGCTGCGGCAGTGTGCTACGGGCCTTGCGCGGGGCACCCCGGCCGGATGTCCCTGAACTGCACGTGGGACGCGACGGCAAGGCGCTGGCGGCAGTCAAAGGCGCCCAACTGAACCCTCCAGCGCACCGAGGCCAGCGCCTTGGGCGGCATCGTGCTGAGAGCGAAGTCAGCTCACAAACAAGGCTGCTTGGAGGGGAGCCGGGGCCCCGCCTTGGGGGCCAACATTTGGTGCGGCAGGGTGGTGCCTGCCTCATGTGCACGCCCGGCCCTCCAGCGCAGCCATCTCCAGCTTTGCACGATAACAGGGCGCAGCCTGCTGCAGCCGGCAGCTTGCAGGGGCGAGCGGTCGCACGATGGCCAGCTCCCTGCAGGAGGAGGCGGAGGGGTCGGGAAAGAAGGAAATCACGCGATGGACGCCCAGGTGGGGGTGCGGGGCGGCCACCGAACACCGTTGCACCCAGGCTCGCGGGCCCGCCCGTGCCGGCGCCCACAGCGTCCGCCGGCCTGCATGCAGCCTTTGGCTGGCACTGAGTAGCAGCGGGGTGGCAGTCCGCTCGCTGTTCTCGGCCGCCGTTGCGCCGCAAGCGGCCGCAGGCGCCCGCGGCCTGCGCCGCTCGTCACGCCCTCCCAGCCCTAATTCCCCCTCCGCCGCCCACCGTGCACGTCCCCCTGCAGGATGGAGGAGGCCTACCTGGCGGCGCTGGACAAGGTGGGCGGCCTGGAGGCGGCCAAGCCCAGGGCCATCCTGGACGAGTTGCAGCACGAGTTCCCGCAACTGACACTGCAGGCAAGCGGGCGCACACGGCGGTCAGGGCCCGAGGGGCAGGCTGGGGATGGGGGATGGGTCGCCGGTGCACTGTCACTGTGCATGTCAGCCGAGGGAGTGTGCCCACCTGGAAGTGCCCGTTAGCGTGCACCCTACGTCATGATGCCCTGCCGCCCACGGCACCCGCTTACAACAGGCGCCCCCGGCCTTCATCGCCATGCTCTCAACGGACGCACCGCGCCCCGCACCATTGAGCGCACCTCCCTCCGCAATGCCTCCCCCTGCAGGCTTGCAAGTGGCACCTGCTGGCGCACCGGCGGCGGGTGGAGCGCCATAAGGTCATGCAGCCGCAGGGCATCGCGCCGCCCACCAAGTGGACTGGCAGGCGAGCAAGGAAGCTTTAAATCAATCAGTATTGCCACCATGCATGCGGCCTGTCAAGCTGCACTTGCCCGCCAATCTTCCGGGGGCTTGTGCGATGGTTCACCGCCGAACACCTCAGCACCCGGCTTGAGCGGGAGCTTGCAATGCTGCCTGCAGGCTGGAGGCTGCGTACGAGGCAGCGGTGGCGCAGCTGGGCGGCCTGGCCGCCGCCACACCCAAGCCTGTATACGAGGCGCTGCAGGACAAGTTCCCAGAGCTGACGCTGCAGGTGGGCTGGGGCGAGGGACCCACGGCTGAAGGTCGTATTCGGGGTTGCGGGCCCAGGCCTTAGTTGCTGGGTGCTTGCGCTGGAAGCGAGGCAGGACGAGTCGCCAGACCTCCAGCGCAGCAGAAGAGGCGCCAGCTGTTTCCCGCTGCCGCGCTTGCCCACTCCATTCCCTGCTGCTTGTGAGCCTCCCCCTGCCTTTCACTCTCTGCGAACCTAACCTCGCCTCCTGCTGCGCAGCACGTCAAGACTCACATGCAGAAGCAGCGGCGCAAGGAGCAGCGCAGCGGCGGGCAGCAGGCCAGCGAGGGGGCAGCGATGCAGCGGCAGGAGTCTGCAGCGCTCGAGCCTGGGCAATCTAGCGAGCCGCCCCAGCGACCAGCCAGTGCTGCAGCTGCAACCGCGGCTGCTGCAGCGGCATTCGTGGGCGCCAGCCCCGCTGAGCCTGCAACCATGCCCCTTGCTGCTGCGGCAGCGACCTTCCCTGCGGCAGCCAGCTCTGAGCTTGGGTGCCGACCACAGGAGGCTCAGAGAATGCAGCAGCACGCGCAGCAGCAGGCACAGCACTGGCAGGCGGGCCCGGAGCAGCAGCCGCGTCTGGTGAGCAGCAGCGCCCTGCAAGCCGAACCACAGGCGCTGGCAGCACAGCAACCGGCAGGGGAGGCAGCAGGGGAGATGTCCCTGGTGCAGCAGGCGCGGCTCATGCTTCAAGCTGCTGGACTGCAGCTGCCTGGCTCGGAGCCGCTGGTTGGGGAGCCGACAGACGAAGACTTGCAGCGGGCAGCTGCGGTGCAGCACGCTGTGCAGGCGCTGGGCCCGCGCCTGTTGCCCGCAGCGCAGCAGGCACAGCTGGCACAGCAGGCACAGCAACCGCAGCAGCCGCTCAGCGAGCAGCAGGTGCAGCATGTGGCAGCTCTGCTGCTGGCGGAGCTTGTCCCGGCGGCCGGCCTGGCCTCTACGCAGCAGATGCCGCCGCCGGCGCAGCAGTATGTGCCACGCTTTGTACATTCACCGGTGCCCCATGCCTGGCACGCACAGCTGCTGCCCGCAGCACAGCAGGCGCAGCTGATTGCCAGCCGCCAGGCGCTGCACTGCCGGCAGGTGAGGCGGCAGGGCAGTGCGAGTGCAGCCCATAGTTTAACCATATGTAATACAGGATCGGTGCTCTTGCCGCTGCCTTCCTGCTGTGATGCAGCCGCACGGAAGTCCAGCCACGGCACTTTACTCTCCTGTTGCTCTACTCACACCTGTGTCTCATCCGCACTTTGCCTACTTTTGCAGTGCGTGGTCCAGCTGGAGCGGCAGGCGGAGCAGCTGGTTGAGCTGCTGCAGGCCCTACGGCAGTCGCAGGGCAGCAGCAGCAACGGCGGCGACGCGGCGGCGGAGACAACCGCGGGCACGGCGCTGGCAGCTCAGCGCGCAGCGCAGCAGGCTCAGCATGCAGGGGTGCCCCTGGGGGCCATCCCTTTCCACCTGCACAAGCTGGTCAAGCGGTTGGTGACTCGAAGCTCGCCAGTGTCCAGCGGAAAAGCAGCCACCACCCATGCCGTGAGCCGGCAGCAGCGGCATGCGGCACGCATCGTCTCCGCCTTCACAGTGATTTCGGGCAAGGAGCTGCAGGCACAGCAGGCACAGCATGCACAGCAGGTGCAGCATCCACATCAGCCACAGCAGGGGCAGCAGGCACAGCGGCCACAGCAGGGGCAGCAGGGGCAGCAGATGGAGGTTGACCAGCCGGGCCCGCCCGTGCCGCCGCCGCCGGGGCCGGGGGAGTGGAAGCGGGCACACAATCCTGCCACCTGTGTCATCCCCGGCTGCCCGGCGTGCATGTTTCAGCGGCAGAGGGGCACGCAGGCGAGCGGCGGCGTGGCGTCAGGCTAGTACAGACCGATGACCCGCGGCAATGCCCTCCGCTGCTGCGGATCATATTGTGTGCTGTCTGCATGCCAGGGGTTCGTCTTCAGTCTTGCTTCGCCCCTGCCGTGCTCAGTTTTGCTTGCCCACGCGTGCTTTAGACTGTGCGAGCATGGCAGCCTTTGGCCTCTGCACCATTGCTCTTCCATTACATCTATATTTTTTTCATCTTCTTTCCTCCCCCTGCTGTAACTGACCTATTAACTACCTCATTAGCCACCCCCTTCATCAACCTTCGATTTACTCGTCTCTGCATTACGATAACAGTTCCAATTCGATGTGTCCGTCATGCACCCATGCAAAAAATGGGCTGAAAGAATGGGTGGCGTGCGAGCGAGGTGTTTGGAGCGCAGCAAAATTCGGCAGCGGCTGTGTCACGTTCAGCAAGCGAGTAAACGGATGCGAAGGTCAGCAGCAGGCAGGACAGAAGGCGAGCGGGGCGAGCAGGACAAACATGGGAGAGCAATACAAGCAGACTGCAACGTACAACGGGGAGATACAGCAAGGGCATGCAATGGGGCCACGAGCGCGGGTCAAGCTGGGTTGAGTGACTTGGCAGATTGGCCGGACGTCAAGTGCAGTGCGGTTCAGTCGTTGGGAAGGTTCAAGATGCGCTGCGGCCGCATCCAAGCAGCGCCGCCAGCTGGGCGTCAGGCCGCGCACCTGAGGGGCACATGGCGGCTGCAGGCAGGCAAGGGGAGCACCGGGTGTTAGGTACGGGTGTCGTGGCGCAGACATGCTGGCCGAGTGTTGGTGCCACTCCTGCCGCAGTGCAAACACAAGGCCGTGCAACAAAGCGCGCTCAGCATGCAGAATGCGCGTACACTGCAGGCAGAGGAGCTCCCACCTGCTAGCACGGTGTCAACCACTGTGGTGTCCAGCACTCCAGCCCAGCCAGCGCTACCGCCGCTGCTGCTGCCTTCTTGGGGGCTGGGCAGGCCCAGCACTGGGGCCGCCCGCAGCGCATCCACAAGCTGCCGGGCCGGTTGGCGCCTCAGCAGGAGGCTGACGGACAGCAGGGTACCCGGCTGGGTGCTGTGCCTGCTGCGCTGCGCCTGCTGCGGCTCCGCCCACAACAGGGAGGCGCCCACTATCTCTGCGCCGCCTGACGAGGGTACAAGGCAGGGGCATGGTGTCAGTGAGTTGGGCAGCAGATAATGGGGGCAACTGCACTGGGGAGGTTTGCAAGGTAGGCATGGCTGGCGGAGCTGTGCAGCAACACAGCATCAAGCACCCGTTCAGCCAAGCTACATTGGGATTGCCTGCCCAACCCACCTGCTGCAGCGGCGGCCGCCGGCATGAGGGCCTGCAGGAATGGCTGGCGCAGCCGCCCTGCTAGTTGGCCGGGCTGCAGACCGCTGCCGCTGACCTCCAGCAGCAGCGTGACATTCCACAGCTGCTGGAAGGGAGGTCGTAACTGCAGCTGCGGCTGCTGCGCTGGCGGCTCTGCCTGCGGCGCCCACCTGCCGCCTCCGGCCAACAGCAGGCGCGGCAGCCGGCGGCTGGGCTGCGGGGTGGCGCTCCCGCTGCCGCCGCGCTCCACCGCCACTAATCGTGAGGTGCTGACCGCCAAAGTGAGCACCAACATGAACAGTGTGGCGGCTGAGATGGTTGCTGTGTGGTGGGCAGCAGGCAACCGCGCCGTCAGCCTGTACCAAAGAGCGTGGCGGGGGCTGAACAGCCGCCGCTTCGCGACGCTGTGGCTCCTGCTGCTGCTCAGCCGCGGCGGAAGCAGAGGAAGCTCATCTGCAGCGGTGTTGGACAGGGGGCCAAGATTGCTGCAGGGACCCAGAACAACCTGGACAGGGAGAGTGGGTCAGCGGCGCCTGAGCGGCGGACGCCAGGGCGCCGTCGGCGGCGGGCTCACCATCGCTGGCGTAGAAGCAGGGCGCGGCGGCCGCGTCGTCATTTGCCGTCACAGATGCCTCATAGCCGGATGGCGGCGGCGTGGCTGGGCTGCAGCAACCGGGCAGGTGGGCGCCGCCCTTCGCCCAAACCATCGCGCGCAGGCCGCAAGCCACTGCAGCCGTGATCGGATTCGATGCTGGGACGATCGAGCCTGCTGGGCGCTGAGGCTGTCGGGTTGTTGGGCCAACCAACCCCGCGACCCCAGAGGAGGTGAGCCTGGCGGCCCTGCGCGCGCCCAACACGCCTAATAGGGCAAGTGGGCAGCAGGATGTCCAGCCGCAGGACGACTGCACGCACGTATCAGGGCGCCGCGTGGCGCAGCGCCCGATGTCGTGCTGGCGCCGGTGACTCGAGCTGTGGGACAGCATGCTCGGCTGTCCACTTGTCTGGGCTGCCACCTTCATGAAAGGTCACTTGCACCTTACATGCACACAAGGCGTACAGGGCCGATTACCCATTGCGCACGCCACGCGCAAGGTTGCTGAGCTGAGCAGAGCCGACCCACTGTGCTGCCCGCTGAGCTTGGGGGCCGCTGACCAGCACTGCTGGCAGCCTGCTGTCTGATGTACCCTCCTCCATCTGTTGCTTCTCACCGTCAAACGCAGCAAGCGGAGACGTGTTACAGCAAGCCCGCGCCGGCGTCAGCCAGGCAGCAGGGCGCATGGATCAGCAGGGAAAGGGGCGGCGAGCGGCAAACAACGGGCGGGCGGGCAGCGTGGGCGCATGGGCGCCGACCCACTATCGCCCATCCACTGCTCCTCTCCAGCTCATTTGAGCTTGGCAAACAGCTTGGGAGCCGCGCACTGGTCGATGCAGTGCCAGAAGTCTGCAGGTTGAGGGAGGGGCGGCACCAGCGGTCAGCTACGACTCGAGGCACCATAAGATTTTATTTTCATACTTAAGAGCTGTCAGCAGCCAGCCTGCTGCACAGGTGGAGCAGCGGCGCCGGCGGCGGCAGTGGCAGCAGCAGCCTACACAGCTGGCGCAAGCGGGCCGGCTTGCAAGCCAGCGTGTCACACAGTCTAGTGTGTGACGGCAGCTGAAAACTGTGAAGAGCCGACCAGCGTCCCTGGCGCAGCCCGCAACGGTGCTGCAACAATTTGATGACTGCAGAACACTCCAGCCAGACAAGCACCCAAAGCGGGCGCCATCAGAGCTAAACAGGAGCACTGTGCCATCCAGCAGCGGTGTCAGCGACGCACCAAAGTACTGGCCGGTGCAGTGCGCCTCGCCAGACTCGTCCTTCTCCACCCGCTCCGCGCACGCCTGCAGCAGCAGCACGGCATTGGTTGATCTTGAGCGGCAGGCTGGGCGACAGCAAGAGGCATGTGCCGAGGCGAATAACGAGAAGCGGAGCAGAACGGAGCAAGGCGCCGCCTGCTGCCGCCGTAGGTGCTGGTGCCGGGTGTCAGGTGCTGCAGCCCGCCCGCAGCCATCGACTGCTAGTCTATAGCAACGTGCCGAACGCGGCGGCTGCAGCTGCGCAGAGGCAGGCCGAGTGCCACGCAGCCGCTCCCCTCGTGCCGTGCCGCCTCGCCGCCGCTGGGCGGGCTGCACCCCGCGCCCCGATGCGGTGGCCGAGCATGGCGCACAGCCCCCAGCAGGCTGGGCGCAGCAGGAGGAGCGCAGGCAGCCAGCAGCGGCGCCCCGGCCCACCACCCCCGCTCGCCTGGTACTCCAGCCACGCCTTCACGCACTGCGGCTTGCAGCTCTCCTCCACCTCGATCTGGGGGTTGACCTCCTCGTCCGCCATAGCTGCTGCTGCCGGAGGTGGAAGTGAAACCCCAACAAATAGGCGGCTGGAGGGGCGGGCGGGCGGCGCTGCAGGCTCTGCGGGGCGTGGATTGGCGCTGGAGGGGCCCGGGGGCGCAATTCGGCGCCTGCCCGCGTGCCTAGCTGGCGCCGAGCTGGCCCCGGCCCACTGCCTTTCCCCCTCCGCAGGCCCTGATCAACACCCAGATCACTTGCCCGTGCCATCGCAGCATCGCCCGCCCCCATCCGACGGCCCCTGCGAAACAAAGTCGGTATTCCCGTCGCTCCGCAGCCCGCAGGCCGTCCCGCTAGCCCCCCACAGCCTCCCGATCGCCCACCATGGGCGCCCCGCCGATGAAGGACGCGGCGGACCTCGGCGCGGAGGCTCACCGCCTCGAGGCGGAGCTGCAGGGCCGGCAGCAGCAGGCGGTGGACCCCGCCAAGGTGCAGGCCGAGCTGGCGGCCGCAGCTGAGCACGCAGCGGCCGGCAGGCGGCAGGAGGCCATCGACGTGCTGCTGTCGCTGGAGAAGCAGGGGCGCGTGGCCGAGGACATTTCCGCCACCCGCCAGGCCGTGACTGCCCTGCTCAAGGTGCGTGGTTGTTGAGGCGAAGAGGGGCAGTTGTGTGGGCATGGCTGGCCCACCGCCTGCCTGCCGCCGCCGCAGCAGCGGCAGGCGCATGGGCGGGCGCACGCACCCGCCGCCAACCGACCCTTCATCTGCCCCGCTGCCATGCCATCGCTCCTGCCCGCCTTGCTTCTGCCCATCTGACCAGCTGCCCCTCCTTCCACCTGCCACAGATCCTGTATGAGGCGCGGGACTGGAAGCAGCTGCAGGAGTATGTGGTGCTGCTGTCCAAGCGCCGCTCGCAGCTCAAGCAGGCGGTGCAGGTGCGGGGGGCATGCTCATGTGTTCAAGGAAGGAGCAGCCATGGGGCGGGCTGGTTCCGATGCTGGCGGCGGGGCAGCTGAAGCAGGCGCTGGCGGTCCCAGGGAGAATGCAAGTAGCAAGTGGGCAGGAGGGATGGGCCGCAGCTGACAACTGGCGATGGTTCATGACGAAACAGCCCATGGCACAGCAGTGCAGGGGCCGCACCCCCGTGGCAACCCAGCTGCTTGCTGTTCACCCAGCTGCTCTCCATGGCTGTGTGCTGCAGTCGATGGTGCGGCAGTGCATGAGCTACATCCCAGACACACCCGACAAGGTAGTGCATGCTGCGCTGTGCGGCTGCGGCTGCGAAAACAGCGGCAGCCTCTCCTGGCTTGTGAGCCCGCCCCGGCCCGGCGGGTCCACCCTGATGCTGCTTTCCATACTCATGCTCAGCACATCCGGTCGTTGTTCTGATTGGCAGGAGACCCGTGTGGAGCTGATCAAGACGCTGCAGGCGCTGACGGAGGGCAAGGTGGGCCCCGGCTTTCGGCTGTGCTTGCGTCCGACTGTGTGCAGCTTTTTTGCCCACCTGTGCGTCTGCTTGGCGCGCTGCCGTGCACTCACCCCACCTCTCGCGAGCGAGGCTCATTTGTCAAGAGTGCTGCGTCGCAGCTGCACGCAGATTTGCAGTGACACGGGGGTGCGCGGAGCGGCGCCTCTTGTGCTGGTGCAACAGTTGGCCATGCCAAGCTGCTGCCCACGTCAAGCTATTATTTTGCAGATTTACGTGGAGATTGAGCGGGCGCGGCTGACGCGGCAGCTGGCGCGCATGAAGGAAGAGGAGGGGGCGATTGCCGATGCAGCCGAAATCCTGCAGGAGGTGGCGGTGGTGAGTGCGGGCGGCTGCGCTTGCTGCGTGCTGCTGATTGGCGGGCATGTGTGCGCAAGGAGGGAGAACATGAGAAGGGGAGGTTGCAGGGGTGGCAGAACTCCTGCACGTTGGGATTGAGCAGCAGAGCAGCCACGCCATCTGCCCCAGGGCAGCAATGCACCCCCACGCCTCTGGCAACACTCCTCTCTGCCTTGCCCCTGCCTTGAGCAGGAGAACTTTGGCGCCAAGGCCAACACACAGCACCGGCTGCCGCACCCTGCAACATGCCATAGCTCATCCAGCTCTGCCGGTCTCTCTTGCTGCCACCGCAGGAGACGTTTGGTGCCATGGCCAAGACTGAGAAAATCGCCTACATCCTGGAGCAAGTGCGGCTGTGCCTGGACCGCAAGGACTTTGTGCGCGCGCAGGCAAGCTGCGGTGAAGCGTTTGCAGGGTTCAGAGTCAGAGCTGGCACATTTACCGGCAGGGCAAGGGTGTGCTGTGCCTGGGCCGCAGGGGCGGCGTGCGCGCGCAGGCAAGCAGGGCTGCTGTGGAGCGTTTGAAGGGATGTGTTGCTGCCCTGCCGGCAGCTGCTGAACAGCTCCTGCCAGGAGCTGCTAGCCAGCTGCTGGTAAGGCAAAGGGGTGCTGCGCCGGGAGTGCAGGGACGCCATGCGCGCAGGCACGTTTGCTGGGGTGGCCAGCCAGGGGCCGCGCATGCGCTGCACCTGCAGCGGTGCACACGGCGCAGCAGCGTTCCGGATTTTGAGTGCATGTCGAAGCGATTTCCGCGCTGGAAATGTGACATGCCAAGACCCGTCCGACTTTCCAATGTGCAGATTCTGTCCAAGAAGGTGTCGCCGCGCGCCTTTGTGCCGCAGCCGGAGGGCGCCAAGAAGGTGAGTACGGCACGCTGCGCTGCGCTGTTGCGCTGTGCTGCGCTGCACATGCTTTGCATTTGTTGTGGCATAGCGCCGCAGCAGGAGGGCACCACGTACTCACTGCCATCCCTGCCAGCTCAGCTCACATCGGCTGTGAGTGTATGTTTTCCCATGCAGGGAGAGACCACGGGCGAGATTGGCATCGAGGGCACGGCCATTGAGGAGCCAGAGGAGGTGGGATGGCGGCGCAAGACGAGCCTGCCCGCCTGCGGCTGCCTGCCTGCGGCTGCCCCCCCCCCCCCCCC
>VIYQ01000368.1:0-10912 GCA_009928355.1 Chlorella sp. CH2018
GTGGGTGGGTTGAGTGGGAGCAGTGGGTGTGCGCGGTGGGTGGTGGCGATGGGTGCAGGAGAAGAGTGTCGCTTTCCTGGGACACCAGTAGGCGCTGCTGCACCCATGCATGCATGTGGGTGCTGAGCTCCGGCTGCCCTGCACCCCCTGCCCATGCTCACTGCTCCTCTGCTCCTCTTCTGGTGGCTCATAGCAGCCGCACTCCGCCAGTGGCGGGTCGGTGCCGGGCATGGCGGTGCAGTTGGCGAACGCGCACAGGGCAAAGGTGCCCCTGCAGGGGGGCAGGTTTTGGGGCTGGCCGTGGGCCGTGTGGGGCAGTGCAGGCAGGGCCAGGCAGGCAGGCAGGGCAGCGAGGCGAGGTGCCGGCACAGCGGGGCAGTGGCAGCGCTACCGCACCTGCACTTAACCCAGTGCGAAATGCCCAGCGGCGCCACCGTGGTGTTGGAGTCGGCGTTGACGTCATAGTCTTGGCGGGTGGGGATGCAGGTCTGGTTGAGGGCGCATGGGTCGACCGCGCGGCTGGGGCAGGGAGAGGGCGGGAGGGTCGGCGGTGTGTGCGCAAGGCGCAGCGCCCGCCCACCAGGCCGCCGCTAGCTTCCCTGCGGCGTGCCCTCACCTGCACGGCACTGCCGCCAGCAGGAGAAGAAGCTCCCACATGGCCGAAAACGACAGTCGTGTGTGTGTGTGCACGGAGGAGTTTGGCGTGGACCTGCAAGACGGCGGCGGCAGGCGGCGGCGGCGGCACCGCTCGTGGAAGTTGCTGCCGGTGTCGACGGCTGGCGGCGCGGCCTCTCCGAGTGTCCTCTGCCCTGACAAGCACGCTAGCTTAGGGGCACCTGAGCGGCGAAGGTGTTACGGTGTTTTAAGCACCTGACTCTGCGGCGAACCCGTCAGACGCCTCGCTCTCACGTCTGGGCTTGATTGCAATACAACAGCGACAAAGACACGCGGGGTGCCGCCGATTGAGCACGAACGCGTGAGTCTAGGATCCCACAGCAGCGATCACGAGGGCGCCGGCGCAAGGGGGCGCAGCGGCGGGCATGCCGCCAAAGGGTTCTAACTGCTCCCCCCTTGCACATGCCCCGACGTGTATTGTCGTCCCTTGGGGCTTGCCGCAGGCTGTGCAAGTGCCATCGCACGCCGCTGCCATCCCAGCAAAAAACAGCATTCTGCACTCATCGGCGGCGCAAGCGCAGCCATCCCAGCATCCTTCCGTATAGTTACATTGCAGGCGGGGTGCAACTGCAAAAAACAAAATGAAGTGTTCATCCGAATGGCATGCAGCGTTGGCGGTGGGTACAGTTGGTTGGTTGGGACAGCGGCGGCGGCGGGTGGCCGGTGGGTGCTGCGCGGCAGCGGCAGCAAGGCCAGCATGCTGAGAGCGTCAGGCCAGCATGCTGAGAGCGTCAGGCCAGCGGCTGCCCAAGCCACCGGGCCGTTGCGGGCCGGAGGAGGGGGAAGAACCGAGTCAGTGCTGCGAGGAAAGATTGCAAGAAAGGGGATAGGGGCCACTGAAGGGAGGGAGGAGAGGGCCGGGATTCATCCTGCTCGACGGGTGCAGAGTGCAAAGGCGGTATTGTGTGGGGCGCGCGCATGTGTGGCCACAGGGCGGCACGGGGGGCGGAAGGCGGGAGGAGGCTGCAGGGGCGGCAGGCAGGTGAGGGGCGGCGCCCAGGGCGCCGGGAGGAGGGAGAAGGACAAATCAGACGAGACACGAAATGGCGGCCGCGAGGCGGGAAAAGGGGGACGAAGGCGGCGGGGCGAACCCGCCTGCAGTGCCGCCGTAGTGCTTCGAACAAGGGACCAAGGGTCCGAGCGTGCGTGCCCGGCGCGCATGCATGTGTGTATATGGCGTGGTGGCCGCCGCCCGAGCGGCCGGCCGGCCGGCGGTACTGGTACAGCGGAGGCGGTGGCGGCCGCGCCCAATTCGGCGCGACATGCCGCCGCCGCCGCCCAGCCGGCTGGCCGCAGCGGGCGGGGAGGCAGGGGGGAGAGTTGGAAAGAAGGGCGTGGGGTGGTTGAGGAGTTCATGGCGGGTCCATGAGAAGAGTGGGGCAGGCCTATTGTGCAGCGGCTGCGTTAGAATGGCAGTGCGGGTGCAGCAATAGCAGCGGGGGTTGGTTGGTTGAGCGGGGCACGCGGGTGGGCGGGCAGTAGGCCCTTGCAATCGAAGCATCCTACTCTACTGGGGGATAGTCAGGTAATCGGGCGGCGGGCTGGCCTACAGCAGGCGGAGAAGCGGTTGCGCCCGCCCCAGCCGCACCGCCGCCCAGCGGCGCATGTTGCCATGCAGCCGACTACTCGGCTGCTGCTGCGGCTGCAGCTTCAGCCGCGGCTAGCCGCTCCTTGAAGCGCCATCGGCCCTGGCTGGTCTGGGTGGGACGGATGGCCGGCTGGCGCTGGGAAGCGGCGGCAGGCAGGCAGCTCGACAGGCTGCCTGCCTGCCTCTGCTGGCTGGGCTGCTCACTGGCCGAGCTCAGGCTCAACAAAGGAGCCAAAGCCCGCCTCGCCCTCCTGCAGGTGCTTGGCGATGGACTGCGACAGAGGGGCAGCGAGAGGGATCGCGGCGGTTGAGCAGCAGCAGATGGGCAGTGCGAGAGCTTCAGGGCTTGGGAGGGCAGCAGCACGCTTGAAGAAGAGCCAGCGGCAGCAGCTGCATCTGGTGAGCAGCCAAGCCAGCCAATCCAGCCAGCCAGCGCTGCCACCAATGGCAGGCAGCAAGCCTCACCCGGTGCAGGTTGGTCTCGTTAATGCCGCCGTGCTGGTGCACCTTCTCGCCGTTGCGGAAGATGATGAAGGTGGGGGTCACCTTGACCTTCCTGCAAAAGGCAGCACAGCGATGCAATGAGAGAGGGGCCAGGGTTGGCTAGAGTGTGCAGTGCGCGCCGGCAGGAGCAGGTGGGGGTCACCTCCACCTTCCTGCGGGGCAGCAGCACAGCAGGGCCAGGGTTTGCAAACGGTGACCGGCGCGCCACGCCAGGCTTCATCCGATGCTGCCACCCAGCAGGACCAAACAGGACCAGTCCCTTGCAGCAAAGCAACCACACGAGCTGCCAGGCAGCCAGCCCAACAGCTGAGGCAACAGCTGAGGCAAAGCAAGTTGAGCGCACCAGTTGATCATCATCTGCCGCGTCGCCTTGCTCTCATCTCCCATGATCTCAAGGAACACGCCGTCCTTGTACTGCCGGGCCGCTGCCGCATACGTCTTGGAGAACAGCTGCAGGGGCGGAGCAGGCAAGCTGGCGGGCAGGGGTGAGGCACGCCATGGTGCCTGGTGGCCGGGCGGCGCCGCCGCCGCCGCCGCCGCTAGCCGCTGCCGACCTGGAGTGGTTGCTTGCTGCCGCAGCTGCCAGCCGAGCCAGCCGACTGCCAGCCAAAGCGAGCACTTCTGTTTCCACAAGCAGGGCGCAGCAGCTGTGCACCCAGCCGGCCAGCCAGAAATGTCCCCCGGCTCGCGCCGCTCGAGCGGCGGCCCAGATTTGGTGGCGGCCGAGCACCCCCAGCGGCACAGAATCGGAGCCCACCCCGCACCTTGCAGGGCCGGCAGTGCGTGGCCTTGCACATCAGCACCACCATCTTGTCCTTGTTGGCGGCCAGCGTGTCCTCAAACTCCTCGGGGGAGTGCACCTGGGGGCGAAGGCGCGGGGAAGTGGGTGCAGGCGGCAGGCGTCAGCACGCAGCGGTGGGTGGCAGGAAGCGGGGTGATGCGACGCGGAGCGGGCGGGCGGCGCGGGCAGGTGCTGCCGGGCTCCCAGGGCGATGCACCAGGGCGGGGGCAGCGAGATTTGTGGTGCGGGGCCGGCGGGCGCGGCTCAAACGGCGGCAGCGCCGCCGCGCCAGCGATCGAGGCAGGGGCGTGGCGGCGGCGGCGGCGGGGTTACTCACCGCCACCACGGGGGAGGCGAGCTCCTCGTCGCTGGGGGCGTTCAAGTTGGGCTGCTGCATCAGGGACTCGCGGGACAGGCCCGCGACCGCGCGCGGCGGGGCTGCTGCACGAGGCCGGCGCACCGCGGCTGGTGCCGCGGCCAGGCGCTGCAGGCTGCGGGCCGGGCGGGCCAGGCCGCTGCAGGAGGCCAGGGAGTGCGACAGCGCACGCTCCATAGCGGCGGCTGGCGTTTGGACCGGCGGCTGGCGGTGGTGGGAGACTGGCAGCTGGGCCGGGCGGGCGGGGGACGCTAGCGCTGGAGGGGTGGTGGAGCCTGCGGGACAACTGGTGGGGCGGCGGCCCAGCGGCCGCATACAGATGCCGCGAGCCTGCTGCGCCCGCAGCAGGTGGCTCACAACGCGTCGTCCCGAGGGTTGTCGGTGCTCCTGAGCCGATGCGCGGCTGATCGGAAGCAGCGCCGCGGCGTGCAAGCCGCCCAAGGCCCCGCCGCCGAAAAGGTCCGCGCCAGGGCCGCCCAGGAGCAGCTGCCGGTGCAGCCTCGTGTGCAGGGTGGCTCCCCAATTGCGATGCCTGCATGCCAGCCCTCGGGGTCGCTGCCAATTGCCGCCGCCGCCGCGGCTGCCTGCCGCCGGCTGCACTGAGTCGAGCGGCCCTGCCCCCGCCCCGCAGGCCGCACCCTCTTCAGAACCACACCCCACACCAGCCATGTTCAGCTTGGGCGAGGTGGCGGTGCTGTGCGTGGCGGCGGCCTGGATCTTTGGCCCCAACGAGCTGCCCCGCGTCGCCCGCCAAGCAGGTGCGGTTCTGTGCACCTCACCGTACAGCGCTCTTTCAGGTCGATCAAACCGCGGCTGCATGCTGGCGTTGCTTGGCTCCCTTGGGATTCTGCCTTGAGGAGGTGCTTGCAGCTGCGCTCCGCGGCCAGCAACCGGCTGCAGCTGAGGGCCGCCCGCGGCTTGGTGCTGAGCGCCCGCGCCCCGCTCAGAGCGACCCCAAATGCTTGGTCAGCGTTTGGGGAGGCGGTTGTTGTAGTATTCCCCGTGCCTCCTGCCCAGCCTTGTGCGCCCTCCCACCGCCTTCCTGCCACTCCTGGCGGCCCTCTGGCCTTGCAAGCTCCCAACCGAGTTGTGTGGGGCCCTCCCGCCAACCCTACCCTCCAAGATTTGTAATCTGCGTTTTCAAACGAGATTCACGGGATCCGTTGCAGGCCTGGCAGGCCCCTCACCTCGCCTGCCCGGCACTCGCACCTCACACCTCCAACGATTGCTAATCCACCTGCGAAGGACGGTCCCACCCGCCTGCCCCGCAGGCCAGCTGGCGGGCAGGCCATGTACACGTGTGGCACCTGGGCTTGCTGGGCGCCCGGGCCCCCCCCCTGGTCTGCTGCGAACTGTGCTCAACGCCGGCGCGCTCCACCACTGCACCACTGCAGGCCGGCTGACGGGGCAGGCCACCGGGTTCCTGTACCGCGCGCGCTCCAAGTTCTTCAAGTTTGCAGAGGATGCGGAGGTGACCAAGGTGAGCGATTGTTATTTGTGTGCAATTGGTGTGTTTTAAAGTCGTGCTCCAAGTTCCTCAAGTTTGCACAGGGTGCGGAGGTCACCAAGGTGAGCTGCGGGTCTTGAACAGGGACTGCGCTGCAGTTGTTTTTTTGAGTTGCAAACCAAGTTCTTCAAGTTTGCAGAGGATGCCGAGGTCACCACAGGTGAGCAGCTGGTGGTTAGGAGCCTGCCCTGTGAGCAGCTGGTGGTTAGGAGCCTGCCCTGAGTGCTGACTAGCGGTCAATGCTTGCATAGCGCAGCAGCACCCTTTGCTGCACTGCACCTTCTCTCACCCATCCAGGTTCTCGCTTGTGCTGCTTGCCTCACCTTCTGCAGTTGCACGAGGAGATGCAGGCAACCATGTACCAGCTGAATGCGATCCGGGCGGAGCTGCAGGGCGGCATGAACCTGTTCAATCCCGGGTAAGCATTGAATGATGCCAGCCGGCTGGTATGGCTATGATGATGATCAGCTGCTGCTCCTGCCCACGTCGACTGCCACATGTTGGGATGCAGATCGTCCGTCCGGCTGCCCTTGTGCACCTGCTGCTTTGCTTGTTGCCCCCTTCAGAGCCTGCGACTGGAACACTGCTCGCCTAACAAGTTCAACCCCCCATACGCACCCGCCATTTGTCTGCAGGCCCATCACGCAGCGAGTGCTCAGCATCAAGCCGATGCCTGGCCAGGACGTTGGCAGCAGCAGCAGCAGCAGCACCTCTTTTGCGGCGGCGCAGCAGCAAGCGCAGTTACAGCAGCAGGTGCAGCAAGCAGCAGGGCAGGTGCCGGCGTGGGTGCCTGACGCTGCCACAGCGGTGCACCAGCAGCAGGCATGGCAGCAGCAGCACGTGCAGCAGGCGGCCGCAGGGGCGGGCGCGTCCTTTGCAGCCAGCGCCGTGCAGGCGGCAGCTGCGCCCACAGCTGCAGGCCCCGCCTCTGCTCAGGCTGCAGCAGGGCAGCCGCCCGGACAGCAGCAGCAGGGGCGGCAGGTGCAAGCGCAGGAGGGGGAGCAGGACCAGCACCCCATGATGCTCCCAGTGTCGGCTGTGGCAGCTGGCTGGGCGCCCGACCGAGGGGGCAAGGCACCCACTGGTTCAGGTGAGAGGGGTGGATGGGCTGAGCAGAAGCTCTGCCGCTTGCTGGTGATGCTGTGCAATTGTGCAGAGGCACGAGCACGCATGTGAGCTGAAGGCGTCCGGCCAATCGCGTTGCTTGCTCAATGCAGCATGCCGGGCTGCTGCTTCACAGCACCGGCTGCTTGCTGCATGTCTTAACCAAACTCAACCTGGCGCTCGCTTGCCTGCCCGTTCGCTATGCAGAGATCTTTTTGGATGCGCTAGCAGAGGAGCTTGTGGCTGCTCATGTGCTTCGGTTCCAGCGGCAGCAGATGCAGCAGCAGGCGGTGATGCAGCAGCGGGCAGCCGCGCAGGCGCAGCAGCAGCAGGCAGCAGCGGTGCAGCAACAAACGCCAGCAGACGCTGAAGCAGCCCAGCATCCGGGGCAGCCTGCATCGAGCAAAGATGCTTAACTGTGGCTCTGCACCTTTTACGCGAGGGGGCATGTAAAATAGGACTTACAGGTTTGGGAATGAAAACATTGATGAGGAAGACTGCGAACGCACGCAGCCAGAAGAGTGGAGTACAAGTGCCGGTCCAGAAGGGTGGCGTTATAATGCTGCAATCAAGCCAGGCTGTCAATTCATACAAGAGGGCAGGAGAAAACTGGGGCAAACGCAGCGTGCGATGCCAGCCGGGCGTTCAGCGCTCGTCAACGTGCAGCCTGCCTGCCGCTGAGCGAGGCTGCTGGTGTCATAGGCCCGCTGCTGGTGCTGCTGGCCTACGCTGCCGCTAGCTGCGCATCAACCTGCATGAGCAGAGGCAGGCAGGGAGGAGCAGAGCTTGGGCATTGCTTGATTTGTTGGGGGTGGGCTGCGACTGTTGGACGAGCATGTGTGCATACGTGTTCACATGCCTGCTAAGGCTTCCGCATACTCTGCCTGCCAGGCTACACCACGCTGCCACACCTCACCTGCTGCCGGCTGGGGATTTAGATGGCAAGGCACCCTCCACCTGTATGCACAGCACTCTCTCTTCCTCATCTAAAATCAAAGCAGCCAAATCAAAGCTTTGACCCACCTGCTGCCGGCTGGGCATGGACGGCATGGCTCCCTCCACCTGTATGCACAGCGCAGCGGCCGCAGTTGCAAAGCGCATGGCCTCCCGGTACGGCCTGCCCTCCAGGACTGCAACCGCAAAGGCTGCCGTGAAGCAGTCACCTGCATGGCAGGAGAGGGAGTGGCGGAAGGGAAGGCAGCTGAGCCCAGCATGTGTGGTTTCGTGTCCAGCTTGCTGCCCGCAGCGAGAGCGACCGGTGCGTTAATCCACCAAGTCCGCAAAACGTTAAGTGAGCCAGGCGAGCTGTCACCCAGCACACCTGCGCCGGTTGTGTCCACAACCTTTTCAACCTTGCGGGCAGGCTCCCGCCACACCTCGCCCTGCGCATCTGCAGAGGGAGGGAAGGACACAGGAAGCCATGCTAGCATATGGCTTATGCATGTTGCTGCCATCATACCTCACCCTGCGCCCTGAAGTCGCAAAGCATGCTCATCAGCTGCGTCACGCCACGCTATGCCATGCCTTGCAGACTAGGCAACTCACACCAGCACCTCACCTACAAGCAGGCTACCGCGCGAGCCCAGCTTCACAAGCACCGAGGCCACGCCCTGGGCATGCAGCCGCTGCGCTGCCGCCACAATCTGCTCCTCCGTTTCAGTTGGCAGGCCTGCCGGCAACAAGCGGGGAAGGCAGGGTTCGAATGGGGTCAATCAGCCAATGCAAAGCTGCCGCCATGTGCGCTGTTGGTGTCGGGATGCCGCAGCAGGGATCAGAATGAACGAGCACATGCACAGCAGGAGCTGCCGTCTGAGCCAAGTGCCCTGCTCTGATGCATGCTTCGCCATTTTACGCCCACCTGTCAGGTTGGACAGCTCGGTCTCATTGGGCGACAGCACAGTGATGCAGCGCAGCAGCTCTTGGCAGATGGGGTCAGCAGAGCCGCCGGCGTCGAGCACCACTGGCACACCCGCTGCGTGGGCTATCTGCAGGCCAGGCGGGCAGGTGGGGTGCAACCAGCTGTGAACAGCGGTGCAGCAGCATGGGGCCAGCTACGCCTCCAATCATGCAGCACGGCGGGCACGGCATGCGGAAAGTCAGAACACGCTGCCACCCCAAACAAACCCCAATGCCGCCACTCAAGCACACCTGCGCCACCTGTGTGTTGACCACTTCAGGGATCTCTCGCTGCAGCAGCACCGCACCAGCTGATGAGATGGCTGCTTGGGCGGCGTCACTGAGTGACCAGGACGCGGTGTTGGCGCCGCCGTGCAGGATGATGCGGTTGTCGCCTGCGCTAAGGGAGAAGGGGCATCACGGACGCAAGAAGTGGATGTGAGGTGAATGCCGTGCCATGCCATGCTCATCAGCCATGCCAGCCATGGCATGCAAGCCATGCCAGTCAGTGGCGGCCATGGCATGCTGCGGCAGGTTTGTGCGCTGCCACGCCATGCCCTGCCCATGGCGCATGGGTGTGCAGTGCAGCACCATGCCGCCCCGTGCGCTGCCATGCCATGCCATGCCATGACCAACTCTGTGCCCCTCTGCCCATGCCATGCTGAACCAACCGCAAGCATAGGCATGTAAGTGGCACGCGGAGAGCAGCGAGGCGCACCGTCTTCTTCCAGCAGAATGACAGCGGTGCCGCTGGGACCCTCCACCTCCCGCACAAGCTGGGTGTCGACTCCATAGCCGTCCAGCGCTGCCCGCAGCCTGCAACAATAAGAGGGGCGCAGGCAGCTGGTTGACACGTAGAGGTTTTGACGAGCGGGCATGTCACTACTCACCACCTGCACAGCTGCTGCCTCCCCATGTTCAGATGCAGCAAATCTTGAGGCATAGTCTGCTGCCATGGCTTGCCATGCCATGCTGGCAGCATTGCCGTGGAGTGCTGGGGATGCGATGCTGAGCTGCCCAAGCCTCATGCCACAGCCGGACTGGATTCCCTCGCTCGTAAATGAAGCACCGTGCTGCTGTCTGGCAGTGAAGCTGACCCTACGCTAGGCCTTGTGCCGCCATGCCGCCCGTTCCAACCACCCACCAACTGGCCGACAACGACCCTCCTCCTCACATGTGCGCCTGTGCATCGCTGCCCAGCTGTGCCACAAGCTTGGTCTGGACGCCTAGCCGCGCCGCTGCCGCTGCTTGGTTGCCACCCTGTAAACGGCATGAGGGTGGGCAAGAAGTTGGGAGGCGGGGGAGGCGGGCGGCCCAAAGACGCGGCGGCAGGCGGCGGCAGGCAGCGGCGGCGCCTGGCGGCAACTCACCTTGCCGCCGGGGTGGACGGTCAGGCCGCGCGCTGCCAGGGTCTCTCCTGCGCGCGGAACCCGCTGCAGGCTGAACACCAGGTCGGCGTTCACTGAGCCCGCCACGGCGATGTGGGCCGGCGCCGTCTGCATCGCTCTCGGGCTGGTGGGCGGCTCAACCGAATATTGAACAGCTGTAGATCACTTCAGAGCGCATGGATCGGGCGCAGGCGGCATGTGGGCGTCGCATTGGGCTGCCGCCGCTGTGCTGGGCGGCGGGGCAGCAGGAGGCTCTGGCGGCCCGCTGGGGCTGCTGAGTGCATTCCCGCCACTTGCGATCACTTGTGCGGGGTGATCGGGCGCCATGGCGGCTGCCGGGGGCGCCTCCCACGGCTTCCGGGGCGTCTCTCTTCAGAAGCAGGGCAAGTGGGAGGCTTTCAAGATGGTCAAGGTGGAAGGCAAGGGCAAGAAGTTGTCCAACGGGACGAACCACGCGACACCAGAGGACGCCGCCCACGCCGTCGACTGGTGAGTAGTTCCTCAGGCCTGGCCCTCTGCGCTGCCTTGCTGATCCTACAGTCGATGCTGTTTGGCACCTGTCCATGGCTTGCTAGAATGCCCAGTGCCATGGCTGCAGGCCCTTGCCTTCCGCCGTCGACATGGCTGCAAGCCCTCGCCTTCCGCAGTCAAAGCCGCCCACTTCCCTCCGTCGCCGCCCGCCCACCTCCCTCCGCCGCCGCTGCCTGTGCCCCCTGCCAACTTCACAGCATGCTGTACTTCCTAGAGGACGACCCCGACTACAACCTCCCGCAGCGCATGACGGCAGACGTGCGGAACACGCTGGCGCAGCACCGTGATGTGTTTGAGGTGCGGGCTGTGCGGGCTTGCTGCTGGTGCGGGCGGGGGCTGCCTGCGCTCGCAGCATGCGGTGCAGCAGCAGAGTGGCCCTTGCCCTTGCCCTCCCTGACCTGTGCAGTACCTTGAGGCGCAGAAGAAGCTGTCTGCAGCGAAGACGGACGCCAACTTCCGCAAGGTGGGCACTGGGAGACCACCCTCATTCTTTGCTGGCGGGGTGGTGCTTCCTCAGCGCACCACCTGAGCTGGTGGGGTCCCCCCCTCACCCACCCACCCA